>JAUCMS010014829.1:0-19787 GCA_032357445.1 Enteromius radiatus
CAACGTGCGTAAGTTACGCAATGCGCGTGATGACGTCATTCGTGCCCACTGGAATCGTTAAGGGAATCGTTTGCAAAATTTCCGATTCCAAGGAATCGAAACACTGGGAACCGGTTCTGAACAAGAACCGGTTTTCGATTCCCATCCCTACACAGACCATTTCTTTGGTTTGCTTTTGAGAGTCAGGTGTATCAGTACAAGGTACTGGACATGTCGCCTTGTGTCTTCACAAAAGTTGCAGAGGCTGCTGTTAAGTGACCACATGCAGTGGGGCCACTGTATGTAGCAGGTACATGGCCTCTAGACCGTGGACAGGGCGTTGGCACACCAACTGCATGAAGTTGCTGGCTGTGCTGGACCAGTAAAGGTTTCGTCATGGATTGGAGCAAGCATGTGTTGGTCCGGAGGGACCGCAACAGTGGCACACATAATTCTTCAAAGAGTTATGCACTCTTGTCACATGTCGCAACTTGTCTGCCATCTTCTGAAATCACTGTGGGCCACTCACATTCCCGGTGACCTCAATCACCCATGAAAAAATGCTTTCATTTCAAGATTATGCTTTACGGAGAGTGAAGACTCCATACAGAGGCAGTCCAGCTGATAGGGAAAGAACAGGTAGATCAGTATGCTTTGCAGGAGCCCTCCCCATTGCCTTTTGTGGTACTCCTCTCCTTAGCCCTTCCCTGGTGATTTCCTGTGAAGGACCTTCTTTTTCAGGGGCAGGGTGTAATATGAGCACATCAGAGCACATCATGGCACTGTGAATGGGAAGTCCCTAAAAGCACGACCAGCTTATTAGGTTTCTCAGAGGCGCAAGGAGGTTAAATCTTTAGAGACTGCACTTATTCTTTTTTGCAACCTCTCTTTTGTCTTACATGCCCTGCAGAGAACTCTCTTTGAGGCCCTAGAATAAGTTGAGATTAATGCCCTTTCTCTGAAGATGGGCCTTCTAACCACACTTACCTCCATCAAGTTGGTCGGGGACCTATATGCACTTTCTGTGTCTGGAGTTCAGCCCAGCAGACTCTTAGGTTGATGATACAAGGGCCAATGTTGCCTGGGGACTTTCCCACTGAGAATGGGTTTTCAAATTTCTGGATACTTTATATCGGCCATGGGCCTGTTGACAGCAACAATAACAAAATTTGCCCTAGGTGCCTTTGCACTATTTTGAATTATTGAACTATTGGTGGAAGTTCATGCTTTTTTGCGTGTTCACAATGCCGAAAAATATTTAGTTCTAGTAACTCTAACTAATTAAGCTTCAAAGTAGGGTCTAAAACAATTTCAAACACTGGCTACCCAGCATTTATAAAAAGCTGTGTAAACATATTTACTCCACAATCATGGAAAAAAGCGATAATGACATTTACCTGTTGTCTGCATCATTGTGTTCTTTTCCCAGTCTCAATGATAACACTGCATTTTGTCATTTTAGAAAGCGCCTTTTGTCTGCTTTGGTAGACAGCAGAAGGGGAAGGCTGTCTCTGAACAGAGGTTAACCCATTGACTAGTGAATACTATCCTGTTGGCATACCATAGTTTTACGAGAATTTACAATTTCTAGGTTGAGCCAGTTTCAATCTGAGTGTTATTGGGCATGAACAGTAAGCTTCAGGCAAATCTGGCTTGGGGTAGTGCTTGCACTCAGCACCTCCTTTCTCTCTCTGAGACAGTAATATACTTTTTTCTGTGTCTGAGTTCTCCATTTACCATAGCAGTGTGCCCCTTTTTAAGTGAAAATATTGAAAAGAAAACTATTAAACTTACAGAAGGTTACTAAGCTTAATATGACTCCAAACATGCTAGTGTCAGCAATTTAAGTTATAAATGTGCATTGTCTTAAATTCTTAAACTCATTCTGCACCTTTTCTGTTATAAATGATTTCTAATACCATGCGTCTTGTTAAAAAGAGATGCGTTTTTACATTTCTAAGCAACGAGACAGAGGATTTTAGCGACTGATGACTCACTGATGATAAAAGGTTGAAAAATAGCACACACTTAAAATGGAGGTGGGACCTGAGATGTATCACTGAGGTTCTTTTGACACGGTCCATTAAGCAATCACCTAGCAACCGCAAAGAATGTCCTAGCATTTGCATAGAAACATGCTAAAAACTTTCCAAACATCTTAGAAACTGCATAGTGACACCTTGGCAACCACTAATAAAACCTAGCATCATTTTTTGATGATTTTGCACAGTTATGCACTACTGAATTGCAGTGGCAGAGCACTGAGAGATTATAAAGAGTACCACGTAAGCGTAGTGGTACTCTCAAAGATGGCAGAGGAGTTGAAGAATTGCTGAATGAGGTCATTATTTTTATTATTATTAATATTTTTGGCACACATAAAGTATTCTTGTAGCTTTGTAAAATAGATTGCGATGTCACATGGACTATTTTAATAACGTTCTTGCTACGTTTCTGGGCCTTGAACGTGTCGGTTGCATTACTCTTTATGGAAGGTCAGAAAGCTCTCGAATCAAACAAATTATTGATTTGTGTTCTGAAGATGAACGAAGGTATTACAGGTTTCCATTGACATGAGGGTGAGCACTTACTTATAGAATTTTCATTTTAGGGTGAACTATCTCTTTAATGTTTTACCAAATATTTAGGTTCTTAACCATCTTCAGTCTTCAGATAGTGGTGTCCATACCAGAGTAGTTTTCAAGCACATCCCATGCGGCTTGGGATCTGACATAACTGAATAGTGTAACACTCAGCAATTAACAGCACACACACATACCGAGTCCATAATTAAGAGATCAGTAGCTTGTGTGGTGAGTTTCTGAGGATGCTGTAGTATTGCTGAGTCACGTACTGCCACTCAGTGGGCCAGTACGGAACTGTAGCATCAGAAAGCTGCTTCAGAATCACTAGCAACACCTGCAATTCACATAACACATTGTGCCTCTTAAGGGCTCATAATTGTCATTCTCTGGTAAGAGAACCCCCACCAGCACAAAACAGCTTGTGGAAGAACCAGATGTTTTAGCTTGATAGCAAAAAGAAGTGGCATCCATCCTTTAAGATGGTATACAATCATAATATCTGCTGCTGTTTCGTTTCATTGTCAGATGAAGGATTGTGTGTTGTGTTTGAGGGAACAGTGTGTAATGATGTTCTGAAAATGAACATTAAAAAAATGACATTTATTGAAGTATTGGTGCTAGAGCACACGCACACTCACAAATAATGAGAGAATTAACCTTTGATTTACGTGGTTTGTTTGTTTCTGACTTTTTATCTTCATGTTCCTCTTATGGGTGATGTGAGTTGCCTAGCAACCGAGCCCTTGGGTCCTGATTGTTGCCATGACAACATGGCAGGGTATCATGTAGAGAATAGGGAGAGGGGGGAGAATGAATGAGAAAGATAGAAATGGGCAAAAAAAAAAGAATGTATGAGTGTATTCATATGATAATAATTATGTACGCATAAGCAAGCATGGAGAAGGATGGAGATGTATAGTGTTATATAGACAACGGAGAGAGAGGAGAATTTATCATATTAAACACAATGAGAGGCAGGAGATGACCTAATCGTAGATAACCAAAAATGTCTGTAAGGGGGCGTACTCGCATGCAGATACTCGTAAGTATGACATATTCATAAGGAATTAAATGTCTGGCATGAGTAACAGGAAATAGCATCAGCTCATATGAAATTTTACTAAAGAAATGTGGGAATGAGAAATTTGATTTGTTCCTCAACTGCCAGGAGATTAAATGGACGATGGATGGAGACTTTTCTTCTTTTTTTTTTTAAGGCTAATGCATTCCCATATGTTTTTCTTTAGAAAAATATCTTATTAATTTCACTGTTTCAGAAGATATCTTAACAGTGTCACAAACTGCTCTGGTCAGAATAGCCAAGATGTCAATATGATTTCAAAAATATCTCACCAAGTTCTACCAAGATCAAGATCTGGGCTTTGCTGCCCATCTTCATTTTATAGCTCTACACACTCTCTTTACTTTATATCAACAGCATTCTTGTTTTTAGAAGAAACATCTTAAGCAAGATTATGGTCATGTATTACACATATCTGTCCTGTCATGTCTTTTCTACCAATCATGTATTTTTTTGTATGATGTATTTTATGCTGTCTAATCTCACCCTATCCTATCCTATTGTATTCTTTCCTGTTTCTTATCCTGTCCTGTCCCATCCTATCCTATACAATTTCATCTTGTCCTGTCTAACAATGTCCAGTGTTCAGTCTGGTATGTTTTCTATCCTCTCCTGTCTCTTATCCTGTTCAGTCCCATTCTATACTGTCCTGCCCTGTTTCTTATCCTGTCCCGTCCCATCCCATCCCATCCTATCCTATCCTATCCTATCCTATCCTATCCTATCCTATCCTATCCTATCCTATCCTGTCCGGTCCTATCCTATCCTGTCCAGCCCAGTCCATTCCAGTCCATTCCATTCCATTCCATTCCAGTCCAGTCCAGTCCAGTCCAGTCCTTGTCATGTTCTATCCTATCTTATTCAACTATCCCATTCTGTCTAGTATGATATGCATAGCATTCTGTCCTGTCCCATCCTATCCTATTCTATGATGTCCTGTCCTGTCCTACCCTATCAAAACACATCCAGACTTGTCCAGTATGCTATGTGTAGTATTTTGTCCTATCCTATCTTATTCTGTCATGTCACATCCCATCCTGTTTCCTGTCCTGCCTCCTGCCTGCATCCAATCCCATCCCTTTTCTAATGATGTCTTTTGTTCAGTAATGTTTAGTGTTGAGCAGTGCTGTATGGGGTCTGTTTTCTTCTCTTCAGTTTGGCTGGAGGCAGAATCATAGGCCACAGGGCTATAGGCTTGGCATAGTGTCTTGTTTATTGTTGGTTGGTTTTGAATTATTTGCTGTTCCTTCTGTGAGTGTTTAATACTGTTTATGTGCTTGACTTTGTTTACAGAAGTAGTCATTAGTTATCGCTCCCACTGACAAGCCACTCAGCATCATTAGACCAACACAAATATACACACACACACGCATGCAGAAAAAGGTCTGTTCTCCTTCCATCAGTTCACCAGGAAGGTCATAGCTCAGAAAGTACATCAGTTAAACTAATGCAGAAATAGGTTGTTTATTTAAATATAGAAATAGTTCTAGTTAATGTCTGTATACTGGAACAACATTTACATTTAAGTCTTTCTGTCTTACAAATACATACTTTCCACTGACCTTTTGTAGGAGGATCTTGTCATGTTTAAGTAATATCAGTATTACAAGCTTCTATTTCATAAGAAGTTTTGTATGAAATAAAAGTGTATGTTCATATGATGTATGTAATAGTTGCTTCTCTTTCTAGAATGACTATATAATTGGACATGTTCAGATGAAAAGGTCAGCCACTGATGTGTCACATTATCTACAACAGAGCTGTTAGTTCAAAGTGACTAGCGTTCTATGATTGTTACATATTATGTGTATATAACAGCATGGGCTCCTGCTCAAAAAGCATAACCATAAAAGTACATCTAAACAGACCAAGAAGCAAAAAAACTGCATTAATACTGTATGAGAAAAATAAACTGTCTAAATAGGACTCGAGTCAAAACATATCAGAAATTTAGAAAGCATCTGAAAATCTTTAGTTCTTGAATTTTCAATTCACCAGCTCCCTTACAGATGAGGAATCTAAACAATTTTCTGTTTTGTTAAAACGGCCATTCATCTCTTTTAGAATTGAAACCTGGTTTAGTAGCAGTACATCTGAAGTAGAGAACCATCTGAAGCATGTGCAGCTGCTTTACTGTGGAAGTGTGCTATTTACATTTCATAGTACCTTCATCATTTTCAGCTTACTGAAATATGCAAAGATAGTTTACACCATGACACTGCCAAAACGTTTATATATTTGGTCTGGTCAACACAGCAACACTGACCCATAACAGACTGATTGAGTGTTTTTTTTGTTTGATGTGTTGATAGAAATCACATGTGTTTACTTTAAGGACACCAACAAATCGTTTTCATGCGTAAAAGGATTTCCTTTTGTGCTGATTTTGGGTGTGGATGTGCTATTATGTCTTATTTTTCTAACATAAGTTATTTTTTGGCATGCTTTCTGTTGCGTCTTAAAAAAGTACATTATAAATATCTCAAATTAATTCTGTCAACCTATAGGAGTACTAGCATAAAATACTATAATTTGTTGTATTGCAGATATAATTTTTTTATAATTATATTTATGGATTAGTTCAAACATTTAAATTATGATCCAGTATTAACAATTTTAACATCATAAAAAGATGTATCATTTATGTTACCTTGTATATAAAATCATAAGCTACTTATGTTTTTTTTTATATATATATTTTATACATTTTACAACTTCAGGGAGAGATCTGTTTCATCTCATTAGTAAGAATATGCAAGTACAATTATCTGTAACACTTACTATAAGGTTCATTATTTAACATTGATTAACAACATCAACTTAGAATGAACAATACTTCTACAGCATTAGTTAATCTTAGTTAATGTTAATTTCAGCATTTACTAATGCATTATTAAAATCACAAGCTGTGTTTGTTAACATTAGTTAATGCACCGTGAACTAACATGTACAAACAATGACAAACTAGACTATTTTTTTTACTAAGTTTAATAGTGTAATAAATGCATTGTTCATTGTTACATCAACTAATATTAACAAATTACACCTTATTATAGTGTTACCGAATTATCATTAAAATCAATACATTTCATTACTCAGTATCAAATTTTGTTTAATTCTTATAAATAAAGAAAACGTCTAAATACATCAATTGTGATGTTTTTTTTAAAATATGCACCATATTTTCTTAATTTATATAATAACAAACAAACAAGTAAATAAATACATAAATCATGCCCACAATGCTTTTTTACACAAAATAGTTTAAATGTGACAAAAAGTCCAATCATTTGATTATACAGGATCTTTAACGAACCCATAAATCAACACATATATTGAACTTAAAATGTAACATTTGAATCATTTTCAACTTTTTAAATCTCTACCTCATGAACCTTCAACAGGGGTCTTTGCTGAACCTAAAGTGCTATGCAGATCCATTGAAAAATGAATATTTTTAAGAGTGTGTAAAGCGCATGCATGATGGGGAAATCTTCCAGAAAGCGTAGGTGAGATCGTCTCTCATATCCCTCCTCTCATCTCTCCCACCCTCTCTCCTTTTCTCTCTGTCACAAACCTGTTCAGTGACTCAGAGGTGGAACAGTCTGCCAGGTTTCTTTGTGTTCCTAGACCTACACCAACTCTCCCTGTCTCTCTCTCTCTCTCTTACCCACTTGTCCAGCCACTGTATCTTTCCCTCACTTTTCATCCCTCTTTTTCCCCTCATTGCGGGCATTTTGGTCGGTTGTTTGTGGCTGATGAGGGCTCGTGCTAAGCTTCCTCTGCTCTGCTCATGTGTGGTACGTACATTTTTCCTTCCAGACGTCTTGCTCTCTGTCTTTATGGCGCAGAGCTGCTGTTGCATGTTGTTTATATCTTCACTGCGTGAATCTACAGTGTGTGTGTGCGCGAGTCTGTCTGACTAACTGGGACTAGATTTATGATGTGGTGCATCTGTGTGTGTGTGCCTGTTGACACAGAAGGAGCACGGCTACATACACGTGTGTGAATGCATGTGTGGAAAAGAGACAGGAAAATGGAAAACACGAAGCTAGAAAAATGAAAGCCAGGACGAGCAGCCATAAAATGTATTTATGCACGGGATGATATCGCATATATTATCAGATTGTTTATTCATGCGTCTTTGAATCTTTTGGTTCACAGACATTTTGAACATAGGTTATTAAACAACATATATTGGAGCGTTTCTGTGTGCGTGTGTGTGTTCTAGACAGCCTAAAAGTCTGCGTCTGTCTTTTTGCCCCTCTCTTGTATGACCGGAAGTAAGCAGGGTGTGTGTTTTATAACTGTTTTTGTGTGAATGTGTTCAGCAACATACCATACGTCTGTAAATATAAATATTCTGATTTAAAAATCATCTTATGTCAACACAGTTTGCTGAATAGACAGAAATCTGTGTGTATGGCAGCTCAGAGGAGCTGTGGGGCAAAAGCATCAGTTTGGCATGTTGACTTCATATCCATCAAGCTGTAAAGCTCTCTACACCCCCCCCCCCCCCAGTCATTTTTTTTCTGACGAAATAGCATCGCTAATGTGGGCATATAATATTCATTGGCCTCCTTATTACTGCACAATGCTGTAAAAGCAGAGAGTGAAAGAGAAAGAGTATGCGTAGACAATGGATGGAACAGGCAGGGGACTAAAGGTTAAAGGTCAGGTGCCTGGCCTTAAATTGCACATTCAGCTTCCAGCTTGTGGTCAATATGTCACGTATTCTGAATGCTTGTTCAGACTGGTTTATTCAGAAAAACCCTTTTTATACCTTTTTGTTGAAGGAGGACCAAGATGGTCACATACAGTAGGTTAGCATGTTGCTAAGGTTTGCAATGGTGCACACAAATATTTGGCAAGATGCAAAAAGTGACAAAAAAGTGAAATAAAGTGCATTGTTACATATCATTCACGCTGTAACTGAAGCATCTGTTAACAGTAAACTTATGTCAATGATGAGTTATAATAGACTTTTCAGACAGACCAGCCTAAAAATGTAGGCAATTTTTTTTTACTTTTTTTTGTCAAATAAACAATTTGGATCTGTTTATATGGTGGCCTTGCACACATACACACACACAAAAAGGTACAAAAGGTACCTAAATGGCCCATATTTGTACCTTAAAGGAACATATTAGTACCTCAAGTGTACATATTAATATCTAAAATGTACAAAAGTATACCTTTTCAAAAAGGTTCAGCCCCAGTGACAGCTTTTGTATAATGCTTGTGTGTTTGTGCTGCTTTTATTTTGTAAAAAGTCTGCTTTTCTATGTAGGTCTGTTCAGTTGGGTGTAAAAAAAGAGGGAAATGGCTGAGAGAGTGATAGTAGTTGGCCCTGTGTGTCACACTGGTTTGAATGTTTAACAGTATGTCAGATTCACACGTATTCTTTTATTTAATTATTTGAGATATTCTAATGAACTACAGCATCGTTTTATTTGAACAGCAGTTGTTTTTCAGGGAGACATCTGTAAAAAAATATTTATTATGATTTCTCTTTGATAAAACTCATCTACATTCAGATGCCAATTAATTCAAGGCATAACACAGTTGCTTTGTCTGAAGAAGGCAGAAGTTTTCCTCATGCATAGTCAATCGCATTACCATATTCCAACATAACTTTGAGGATAAGCGACACTGGACAAGTTCACCTACCTGCTGCTGTTTTTATGAGACTGGACTTTATTCTCTTTTTTCCTCCCTTGTAAGAATTTGTAGTTATTGTGGTGGGACAACATACTTTTTACTCAGTTTCATATAAAGTAAATTAATACTAATGGTGTTCAGCACTGTAACAAAGATTGGGCTCAGTAAAATTTTAAAATGTTTTTGAAGGGTTTTGAAGCCGCATTTGTTTAATAAAAAACACTGAAAGACTGTAAAAGTGTGAAATATTATTACAATTTAAAATAAATGTTTCTATTTGAATATATTTTAAAATGTCATTTATTTCTGTGATTCAAAGCTGAATTTTCATTAGCCATCACTCCATTCTTTCAGTGTATGACCCTCCAGAAATCATTCTAATATGCTGATTTACTGCTCAAGAAACTGAGTATTATGATAGTGTTCATAACTAAAACAATTGAGAGAATTTGACCCCTGAGAGTTCAAACAGCTCAACAGGTTATGCTCTGACTCAGAGGACAGGACTGAGAGAAGGAAGTATTGCAATTGCAGCTATCAAAAGTGGAGTAGACAGAATTTAGAATCATTGAGGTCTCATATCCTGAATGTCAGAGGTAGATTTGAATTGAGCTGTGAATCTGGTAACTGCAGCAATAAACACAAGTACAAGAGCAAATGTTCATTACTTTTTTGATGTTCATCAAAAGTTTAATAGAAGAATAGAATAGAAGAAACAAACATTTTCTAATTCGCTATACATTATATGTTGGATAATGGTTTCAGCAGAGGGATAATACTGGGTGAACAATATGGGGAAAAAAGCTGCTCCTGAATACTGATTTGGAGCTTGGTTTAAATATACACTACTTGTGTTGTGTGCATATGCATTTATGTATTTGTGTGCAGAGTCATTCTCCACCAAAGTTATAAAATGTATATAGTTCCCCCCAAAAATGAAAATTACCCCATGATTTACTTACCCTCAAGACTTTCTAGAAGTGTATAACTTTCTTCTTTCAGACAAATACAATCAGAGTTATATTAAAAATGTCCTGGCTCTTCCACAATTTGTAATGGCGGTGCGTGAAGTTTAAGATTCTGAATCCCCAAAAAATGTGTCCAATCATTAATCAATGGACTTTTGTAAGAAAAACATATAAAACGTTACAAACCGTAATCTTTAGCTTACATCAATTGTCACACACATGGATTCATGACTGCTGTTATGTTTTGTTTCTCTCCTCTTTGCTTCTGTGTTCATTACTTCTTACGTTACACTTACATCCTACATCATACGCTGAACACGACTCTCTGTGAATGCACATATTACAGCTATAACGAAAGCCAGAGATTATGGTTTATAAAGTTTTAAGTCTGGATATTTTTCTCACACATATGCATCAATCACTTCAGAAGGCGTTTGTTTAACCCCTCTGGAGCCATGTGGAGCACTTTTGATGATGGATGAGTAATGAATATTAACAGCCAGGACATTTTTTTTTAATGTAATTACAATTACTTTTTGACCTAAAGACGAAATTCTTATCTGCCTAGGACTGCTTGATGTAAACCCTGGAGTAATTTTCATTTTTGGGTGAACTATCTCTTTAAAGATTCTGTTTGCAAGTATAGTCAAAAAATCTGTTATAGTGCAATAATATTTCCAAAATTATGAGATGCAGATGAGACTACCCTTAATTATGACACTGTGTGAATCAGATGTGCTCACTGAGAGTCTCTGAGAGCGCTCACTTGAATTTTTTACTTTTTTATACATTGTTATAGATTAACTTTGTTATTGAGATGCAGTGATATGCCATTGATCAGCAAAAACTGATAAACATGAAGGAATAAAATGGAATGCAATGGTAATATTTAAAAATAAGTAGCTATTTCTACCAGATATGATGCTTCAAAATGACTTTCTCTTTTGTAACCCAAGGTTAATTCAGCAGTATTATGTTCAGTTTATTATATTTTTAGTTTGAATAAAAAACAATTACTTGTAGATTATCATGTTAAGCACAGTTTATAGGTTTCCTGATGTGCAAACAATAAAAACAATAGCAGAAAAAGAAATGAGAAAAAGAGACCTTGGCAATGATATATTAGCAGTTTAAAAAGTATGTCAATACACAGGTAATTGTAGATATTTTAAGTCAAAAATATATTATTTAACATCAATAATGCAACTTAAAGTGTGCACATCAATTTAGACAAAACGTTATACGTGAAATCAGGAAGAAATCTCTTTAATGTAAGTGGTGTCTAACAGAGCTAATGGGGTCATGATTAACCAGCAAAACTTTGGCCCTCTTGCAGAGTCCAAAAATACTTGCTCTGTGACATCACTTCCTGCTGACCTCTCTACCTAACACAGCTGTTATTGGAAAATCTAAATTGATAACAAGTCTCTCAGGGAATATTTAAAGACCTACCATTTTTTGGATATTTTTCGATAATTTAGCATGGTGATTCAGAAATACAAGAACCTAAAAGTTAGAAAACTCTATATAACTCACTGTTGTTCAAAAGTTATATCTTAAAATGTAATAATATTTAATAATAATTCACAATATTTCTAGAACATATAAATGCAGCTCTGGTGAGAACAAGAGACCAAAAAATAAATAAAATTAATAAAATCTTACTGACCGTGAACTTTTGAACAGTAGTGTGTGTGTGTGTGTGTGTGTGTATTTGAGTAAATGCCTATAAATGTATTAATGAGTGCATTTCTGAAGTCTAACGGCAGCACATCCAGCGTTTTTTCATGTATAAAGTCTATGTATGTAATTCATAAACATCTTGCTGCGTTGTTGGTCTTCCATGTTGTGTTGTGCATTTCCTGCAGCGACAGCCTGCATATAATCTATCATATATTTCTGGCAGGTTTCATATGAGTTTTTCTAAGAGTGTGCCCCTAATGAATATTTCAGCAGCGTGATTTCGTATGAAATTCTGCACCTGGTTTTAGACTAAGATATTAGTCAAATTTATTTAAATCTGGAGACAATACTTAAAAGCTTGTCTGTAGATAACTGTCTGTTTGAACAATGAATGCATTGTTTTTCATTTGTGGGTGTATATGTGAGATCTCTTCTTATAATGACAGACATATAAATACACACATACATATACATACAGGCTGCCAACTCACTAACCGCTAGGGAATCCCCGCCCCTGCAGATGTTACCATGGCAACGCTTTTCAGGCTAGGGCAGGAGTCCCTCTTTCTCCACTCTTTTAGTTGGACGGGAAATATATGAACTACCAGCTGCAGAGTACTTGCTCCTTTGGCAAAGCATTCTGGGAAAGGAGGCAAGACCATGGATGTGTAAAATATAGGAGATGCTATATAGCTCCACTTTCTGACATAAACCACATTTTTCCATTTTATTTTTGTTTTCACTTTATACATTGAAGTCCAGGTAGTGTGAGAGAGCAAAACAACTTTTTTTAACAGGTTCTTGCTGCCTGCTTATTTTGATACCTTTATATATTGACAAATTTAGTGTTTTTTTTTTTCAGTGATCACATTACAGCACACTTAGTTTCCTAGCATATCAATATCCATGGAAACGGAATGTTCCATTGGAAAGATACACACAATTAACACAAAACACACTGACAAACCTGAACCTCTGCCCACAACTACCAAGATTTTACTCCGCCGATGTTTTCTAATAATAGCTTAAATCATTATCACTCAATAAAGGAAAGACACTACAGGTTTCTTCATGCAATGGTATATTTTGAGCACTGTAAAACTTCCAAGCTACGTTTAAGCAATTATTATTTCACTGTATCTATTTTGTCTGTACAATTTTACAGTCAGTAATCTCCACTTCAGCAGCATTTCCATAAACCAAACTTTGCAGTCATATTTCTAATTATGAAAGTTTTTGCAGAGGCGTTTGTTTGTTTATCATTTACTGATTAATAACATATTATTCCTACATACATGGTGATTTTTTTTCTTCTGTCTTTTGACAGTATGCTATTTTAGAGTGATAAAACAAGAAATCTGAACCTGGAAATCATGCAAATTAGTCCAAATATTTTTTTCAATTTGATAATGCTCTGTTTGCATATCGAAACAAATTCAACATCTTAATGTGCTTTACCTAATTCAACTAGAAAAGTATTATTATTAGTTTTATTATTTTACAATTCACCTGCAGTGTCTTGCCTTTGAAATATATAGAGTTTGCAATGTAAGCAATATTTTAAAACACATTAATGTCATAGCAGTAATTAACACAGGTTACACTATATTTTAAGGTGTCCTTGTTACAGTGTAATTGCACATACATTTAGGTACTGAGTAATATTAATTACTACAGGCACTTACTATATAGTTATGGTTATGATCAGGGTGTGGTTTAGGGTTACCTGCATGTAATTATGCACAGTTAATTGTTATTATTACAGCAAGTACATATGTGTAACAATTACTTAATACATAAGTGTCCAAAAATACTTCTCACCTTAATCTGCGAACAGTAATAAACTGCTGCTTGTATGTAGTAGCGATGGCTCGTGCGCATGTTTAGCGTGTTTGTATATTGTACCGGTTGACTGTCCTCGTGCCACCGCAGGCTAGGAAGCTGTGTGTTGTAGACTTACGTCATCGACGAGCAGCACGTCTTGCGCCGCAGTCGCTCCTGAGATGAATGCACAATACCGCCTTCACCTGGATCTCTAGCGCCGCCGAGCGAGAGGCGAACCGCTCACAATAACCCTAGTAATCATTAAGCAACTGCTTTTCGGTAAAATACATAAATAAATAAATATATACAAAGGAATACAGATACAGAGAGCAAGCGCTGTGAAGGATACAGTAACAGTGCACGCGCTGAAGACTTGCCTGTCAGTACCATGGATAGCTCACAGCGTGCTACCGCCAGCAGAGGGCGCTGTACCCTTATGTGACACATCTCTGCGCACTCCAGATCGGCATTTTTACTCATGTAAAATCGTCAAATGTGCAGTTTGGTGTAACATATAGGCAGCAATGTGTGAAGAATGTGTTCATGAATCATTATTGTTAGGATTGCTGAAATGTTTCTCTCTCTGTTTGTGTGTGTGAGTGTGTCTACATACAGTAGGCTACCATATATTTAGTGAGCTAAATTTATGAAGACTTTCATAATCCTATTCTTGAGGACGTTTTTTTTAGTATTTATAAGATTTTAGATTTATAAGATATATTTTTAGTATTTATAAGAGGTAGGAAAAAAACCCTGTAAAATCCATGGAATGTCCTCATTTTGAGAACATTTTCACCAAATCACTAGTCTTTAACTCATTTAATACCAATGGTCGCAATAGTGACCACAAAGTAGGTTTTAATTTATTTTTAGTGCATTTCCTACTGATATGAAAAAAAAAGGTCTCAATTAGATATGTGCAGGTTCACATGGTTAGTGTAAATTGTCACATGACCCGAGATGTTTATTTCCTTTATGCACAATAAGAAGATGATGACTGCTTCAAAGCTTCAAAACAAAATGCTTGTAAAGTAAGCATTAAGACGTGGCAAAGATGTTTTGCCTACATTATCTGTAAGGTGTCTAGTATTAATATATGGATTCAAGATGATTAAATTTTGTTGAGTGTTGTTGTAGAATCAGTAAACATGTTGATGTCACAACTGTGACCAGTGTGAAGTGAATTTAGGTACGCATATAAATCCACTTTCAGTTGTTACTGAAAAATGCAGCAATCACAACACATTGCATTAAATTAAAAGGTCAAATGTTACAAATAAGGTTACAATAATAATTTTGTAATACTGATAGAACAAAAAATTTTTGGGTATATGTTACAATAAAGTAACCATTTTGAAATGTCTTAATTGTTGTATTTTTTGTATTGTATCTCAGTATTCCTATAAGTTTTAACACTTTGTTTTTTTATGCATAATGTAATAAAATGTGATGAAACAGTTAAATCTGGGCTGAGATGGCCTGTATAACAATTAGTATGAATGCATTTTAAACAGAGAAAGACTTTTTGTGAGTAATTTTATTTGGCAATATAGGTAGGAATTTTATTCGCATTGCTTTAAGATATTTTGACATTGGTGTTTGTTTGTTTCGTCAGTTGAAGCCCGTACTGAACATGTTAAAGCGCCTTTGATAAGGATTCAGAGGCCACTGGTCGGCGTTGTTCACTCATTAGTGTTCATTACACAAAAACTCCTCCCCGTCACCGTTTCACCTCCTGCTCGGCATCAGCAGCATTGAGGATGAAAGAGTTTAGGACTTGTCTCGCTATTTGAATGCAGCGCGCTCCTCACACACGGTCGCGAGACTCATCCTCTTTGGCCACGCGCTGAGCGGAACACGGGCGGCCGGTGATCGCTGTGTTTTGTGTCTATGGGTGTCGACGTGATGTCTCCTCCTCTGAGGAACCTCAAGTGCTTTTCACCGGTGATGTGCCAGTGTAAACTTATATGTAGCAACCGCACGCTTTCGCTGATGTTCGGCTGTAAGGTAAGCCGGGGGTGCGCACGCGCCCGTTTCTGCTGGTTTTCTTGTGGATAGGAAGCTAGAACGGTGATACATACCGTTGGTGACAGAATTCACCGATGTGTACACCCATAATTAAGAAAAACGCGTTTGGTTAAAGGAATTATGAATGAAAAATCGATTGTGGTGTGTTTGTGATAGCTTGCGTGGCATTTACAGTATGCCATTACTGTACATCACCGGTTCCGTTGAACGAGGTTTTGCAATTACACACGCACTGCTACGGTACAGTTTAAGAGGGTTGTTGTATGGTAGGATGCTATAAAGCCACCTGTCCCTTTGCAGATGCACACATGCCAAAATCATTGGAAGGTCGATCTTCCGCTTCAGTTTGTGAAAGGCAATATGGCTCTCTAGAATACATCATAAATGGCCGAGCTGAAAGCTGAACAGACCATACAAGGCGATGTGGAGGTGCATGGGAGAGTATAAAAAAAAAGCCATTGCTCACTTCCGTCCTTATTGTCCAAAAAAGAGAAAAAAGATGCCCAAATTGCGGGGAATGTTATATGGGATGAGATCTGTCTGAACAAATAAAGCTAAGCACAATACATCTGTATGTAAATATGTTGTAGCCTATCTACATTTAAATATTAAAACAGTTATGAAACACAAACCTAGCAAAACTGGGAAAGTTACATAAAAATATCAAAGCAATTTTGGCTGATTGAACTTGTAATTCATTAATTACAGCATAAAACATGTCTAACAACTAAACCAGGTCAAAACCAACCTGACATTTATGGTTCTTATGGTAACCTGCAAATTTATAGAGCTATTTCAGTGATATATAGTTCAGTGATTTATGACTTGACAACAGTTAATTTTGATGTTATTATTTTAGTATATTTTGTCAGAGCAAAATTTTTAGGTCATTTTTCCTATTGGCCATTCATAGGTATTCTGGGCTATTATTATTTTCAAATATTTTGCCCATTTGACAATAGTGTTTTTTTTTTTTTTACTGTGTTTTTCTATATGTCATCATGTCACGTGCAGCCTCATATAGTGTACTGCATGCAATTGGCTAGTGTCTGTTCCACTACAGTGAGACATTTTTTGTTGTTAGTCATTTTTAAATTTGCTCAAAATGTACTCACATCAGGACATCCAAAATGTATACTGGCTTGTTTGTGTTTCTTCATCAGAAATGTAACATTGCATCACTTGCTCACCAGTGTATCTTTGAATGAATGGATGCTGTCAAACAGATGATGAAAACATCACAATATTCTGCAAGTAATTCACAAAACTCCAGTCCATCAGTTAACATCTTGTGAAGTTAAAAATTAGTGTGTTTATACAAAACAAATACATCATTACAACATTTCAACTTAAAACCATAGCTCCAAATCTCTAGTCCTCTATTTATAATAATTGCTTTTTGAAAAAGTGCCCTTTCTACATCATGAAAGAAATAGGCACAGATCAAACACCGTTTACAAGCCAAAATAGTTCTAAACAAATTTGTCAGTGGATTTTCAAGTGAGACGACAACTGTTATTGTGTCATGAAATGTAGTTGTAAGAGTTTACTTGGTGAGAATGTTTATAACTCAAACATGTGGTTTATTTATAAAGATAGCGCTTATTTAAAAATTTGCTATGCCGATTTCAGAGCTCCACCAGGTGCTCAGTGCTTATGTATCTGCTTAGAGCAGCCTCAAGCTCGGCTAGTCTTTCTCACATTTGCCGCTGCCTCTGACATCTCTGTAGTGATTAAACATAAGATACAGTTCATACAATACCGTAGTACAGTGCTGATTTGTAGCATGTTTGCTTTTGTCTTTATTTCCTCTTAAGTCTCATACTTTTATAATGGCTATTATTGTTCATTAAAACTGACAAAAAAAGAGTTGTGCTTATTGTCACGCTTTATCGTCGATCGCTACTTTCCCGCACACACCACGCCTGTCATGTAAGGGTACTGATGGCAAGCTGGAATCATGTCGTACCATCCTGTACTGACCCGTACCGCTCAGTGAAAACGAGCCATTATTGTGATGTTTTTATCAGTTGTTTGGACTCTCATTCTAGCGGCACCCATTCACTGCATACTAGCGAGGTTCTAATTCTGATTCACAGAAGTTTCCTCTTATGTGTAATGTGTGAACTGACTACTTAGACCATGATTGTAGCAATAACAGATGAAGATGCTTGTGACTGGATTGGTCAGGATGTTGTGTGACTGGAGCTGCAGTTTTGTTCTGTGTCAGATCGCTGTGATTTGAGCAGGGTCGATACTTCCTGTGGAATAGATCGAGACACGGATAGTGGCTGAGATGATGACCTTGGGAAACATGATGGCATGGAGAAGGCTGTGCCTCTGAAATGCTCTGATATAACGAGAGATGTATAATGTGTTTGTATATCTGATAATTCTTATCTCTCACTTTCCATTCTTTGTGTTTTACTATAATCATAATGCTTACATGTTGTTTTTTGGCATAGTTGATTTTGTAAAGCCCGATGACATTTATAGGTATAGTTCACCCAAAAATGACAATTCTGTTTGTCAGAAAGCTCCTGAATTTAATCAAAAATATCTTAATTTGTGTTCCAAAAAGTCAGGATTTGGTAATGTAAAAGATTAAAATTTTGGGGTAAACTGTCCCTTTAAGGATACTAATTTATTATTGCACTGTTAATAAAAAGTTTGAATAGAATTTTTAAGCTTGAGATTAAAAAAAGTACAGTACCTAGCATGAATGAAAAATATTGATTTTTGTGCAGAGCCAAACAAATTTTAGTAGCAACCCTGAAGTAGATAATACAAGTAATATTCTGGACATTTGTTATTTTATAGTTTTTATAAATATTATATAATTATATAACAATAACTGTTCAGATATTAAAAAACCTTATATATATATATATATATATATATAAAGTTTTGATTAATTTAATATCTGAACAGTTATTGTTGGTAATAAAGAAAGAGCAGAACAAAATGAATATAAAGAGAACAAATGCTGTAGAACAGAAAACAGCATCAGACTGAACACAAGCTCAGGGGATCATCATATAGTGCTCTGATATGTTGCCTCATATATTGATCATATTGATATAGCCTATAGAGTTTCTTAAGAAAGTATTCACCCTAATCATTTATTTATAAATCTGTTGTGTTGCAAAGTCTGTTTAAAGCATATTTACTAAAACAACTTCACTTCTTACTTGTCCCACCATAAAATGCTGGATTTAGCAAAGAGTTTTAATACCTGTCGGAGAATATGACAGGGGCCAAAGGATCTCTGCCGTTAAAGTACAAAACAGCAGTTTTAGCTTTTTAGCTTCTAAAACAGATGTTTTGTTAATACATTCAGTGTTTCTTGGTCCTCAGTACAAGTTTGTCAACAAAATACATTTTTTAACATTATTATAGATTATAGATGAACTATACCTGGCAAAAACACAATGGTCTCATTCACTAATAATCACACCAACAAAGGCAAGAATGGTATTTAATATAATACAATTCTACATAGACCATATCTTACTTACCTTATTAAACCTATTTTAACCTACTTGTGTTTGCCAAAAGATAACAAATTTTGTTACACCGTATAGTAACAACTTTCTCTCTTTTACCATCTTTCACTCTCTCTACTCCATCATTACTCCTGGCTGATAAGGCTTATTCTTAGCCTCACTAAAAAAATCCACTATGCTTAAGTATTAAACTCTGATGCAGAATTTGTGCTGCTCTGTTTGTGCTGCTGACATGAATGATACCTCAAATCAAGCTGAGGCGAGATATACTATTACTATTCTAAACGATTAGCCTTCCTTCATAAGGCTGCACGCGGCTCTGGATTTTCACAAGGATATAATTTTGATAAAACGGCGGGGAAAATTCCACTGACTTGCACTGAAGGAGCCATAACTGTAACGCCGTGGGCGTTCTCTGTGTGTTTATGTTTACCATGTGTTTCTCTGTCTTGCCATGTTCTCCCCCGCTGTC
>JAUCMS010014867.1:6524-19784 GCA_032357445.1 Enteromius radiatus
ACGTGAACTCAGAATTGCGAGATGTGAACTCAGAATTGCGAGACGTGAACAGAATTGCGAGACATAAACTCAGAATTGCGAGACGTAAACTCAGAATTGCGAGACGTGAACTCAGAATTGCGAGACGTGAACTCAGAATTGCGAGATGTAAACTCAGAATTTGCGAGACATAAACTCAGAATTGCGAGACGTGAACTCAGAATTGCGAGACGTGAACTCAGAATTGCGAGACGTAAACTCAGAATTTACGAGATGTAAACTCAGAATTGCGAGACATAAACTCAGAATTACGAGATCTGAAAGGAATTGCGAGATATGAACAGAATTGTGAGATGTGTTTAAATGTGTTTAAATGTGTTAAAAGTGTTTAAATTAAATATGTTTAAATCTTGTAGTTCTGTTTTTTTCCTGCCATAGTATAAAAAATTTAAAAAGGTAAATATAAAAATGGTTGTTGCTTACATAAAACAATAGAATCAAATAACTAGGAGTGTCCTATACACCCGTTCAAACCTCTATTCCCATTGTCTTTCCCAAAAAGATTAATGCTCAAAAAAATCCTCTATTCTTCTCACAACCTACGCTAATAAACCCAGCAATCTCTGATCATTACAAAGGCCTTTAAGAAACATATTTTGCTTCTATCTCAATTAAACTGAATCTATCTTCATGATCAATTCACACACCCCCACCCCATCTTCTGCTCATCGCTGCATACAGCTCCACAACAGCCGGCAGTAATTAATGAACTGAGCGTTATCGATGGTGTTTAATCTGCTAATTAGTCGAGTATACGAGGCAAATGGCGTGACAGAGGGTTCTGACCCCTCTTCTGCATGTCAGCCCATCAGAGCCTTAAAATCACACAGCCATGCATGAACTACTGCAAGAGCACCCAGCGCTGACACACGCCGCCCGCTTCGGTAATTAAAAAAGAAAACTAACAAATACCAAAAAATACAAAACGTTTACAAGGAAACTTTAAAAATGTTAACAAGTTACAAAAATAAGCTCATCAAGAAAAACATCTTATCGCTCATTTACTCACTACACATTTTCTTTTTCTTGAAAATGCTAGTTATTGCATTGGATGAAAGCTTACTAAAGTACTTCAATTTTGTCAACGTGTTTTCTTTCAATTAGCACAGGTTTTCCATTTCTTTCTGGAACTGATTGAGAGTAGGCCTCGATGATCTGAGTTAATGCACTTCGGTTTTAAATGAACATTGTCAAAATGACTATGGATTTTCATCTTTCATGCAGTGTGTAACACAGTGAATGAAAACATCCTGCAAAGTTTTAAATCTGAAAGTGCACCATGTATAAAGTTACTGACTCTCAAAAGAAAGAGTCGACTCTGGATCATTGAAACGAGTCCCAAGCTGTTTCATGTTGACGTCAACATCAAATATAAGCATACTGCCGCCCACTTTTTGATCTTTCCTCATTGGTTTAAATGAAAATGCTAATTCATTATTTGCCACTAGGTGCTGCTTTTGAAATGATAAAAGCAATAAAAAAATGCTTTAAATGAAATCGACCAATCACTGAGGTTTGGAAAAATGAATCATTGAATGAATCGTTTGGGAGTCAAAGAAGGTAATGTTATAAGAAAATTGACCTTGCATGCATGTGAACCTGTTTTTTGGGACTCCCAAAACCAAAAACATGAACCTTTCATAACCCATATTAGGGGCACATTTTTTATTTGTTTTTTGCTTTGCTGTTGTAAGAACTTGTAATTTTACTTCTTAAATGTATTGATTTACTTGTTTATTCATGTTTAATTTAATAACCATGTGTTGTTGTTTTTATGAGAACGTTTACATGTAATGTATATATTTACCAATTTTATTTATGCATTTATTAAATCTAAAAAACAAATCTTTTTTAAATTGCTCTCCATTTAACTTCACTGTCTAAAAGAAACAACTAGCCTATAAGAAATATGTCATTTGACTTATTAATTAGCTCATTTTACTTATTAATTAGCTTCTTCAGTTTTCTGTCAGCTGTTTCTCTAAATGATTCACCTGCTGTGAAAAGAAAAGAACACCATTTTCGCCTCCATTTTTAATGAAGCATCTAACGCATCTTCCTCCCCTAATAAACACTGTAAATTGGCCATTAATGTTTTACAATCCTGGAGTTTGCGGCCATCTTCTGCGTTAGGTGTCATAAAAGAATTGTATAATAACGAGTTAGACGGCCATTTTTACTGCGGTGGGCCGGCTCTGTTGATCTAACACTGTTCAGCAGGTGACTGTTTTAAAGCCTAACGCTGATGAAGATGATGGATTTGTTGCTCTCTGGAAGCAGAGGGACGATTCATTGGGGGCCGTCCGATCATTAACCCCCCGTTAGGAGGAAACGTTAGCGACCCCCTAAGAGTCCCACTGCAGCGTGTGTAAAATCAGAGAGGATCTGAACGGCTCCCGCTGCGCCGCTAATAAAACTCTACTGCTTAGTTTATTTATCGTACCACTTTCCATAACAGGCTAGAAGATAGGGGCTGAAATGATGATCGGGCATTTGTTATCAGGAGATGCTTATATTATTATGAAACATATTTCCAATAAATAATAAAAAACGCATCAATTATTTGATCATTTTTCTAGCAGTAACTTTGTTGAATGCAACATGATAAATTCAAAAGATCACATTACTGAATATGATTGCAATAATTATGACAATCTCCTTAGTTAATCACAATTTTTATAACTAATCTAATCTAATCTAATCAAAACTAAATAAACGAATAGTAAAATAAAATATTACAAAATAAAACAATTAAACAAACAAATAAAAACAAACATGTAAAAAGTCTCCAAAACATGATCATTATAGGTTAAATAAATGTAATAATGAATGCAATTTTTTTAATGCATTAAAAAATTATCTCCCAAAAAAAAAAAATAAAAAAAAAAACAAGATAAGAGAATTTGGTCTTTTTCTAAAATGATGAGTCACCAAAATGTGTCCAATTTGCAGACAATTCCATCTCTTTTCATACAACATCAAACACATGCATTAAAAGAAAAAGCAATGTAAGAAAATTCTCTGAGTCTTACTGGTTTTATTCTCGCTCTTGGGCTGATCCACAAGGGGCCAATTATCTGCTTTCCCCTCGTCAAACCCTCTGACCCCACACACGCACCCGGAGAAACAAACAAATACTCTCCACATGCTGTCATCACCTTAATAAGCACTTATGCCTATTTATATTCCTCTTAAAGTAACTTTGTTCGTTTGCATTTCAGGACAAAACAGCCAAGTTCATATAAGCGCTGATCAACTGAAGCTGTGTTTGTGTATGTGTTTACATTTATCTAAAGTTAGACACTACAAGCTACAACAATCGCACCCCTCGACCTCCAGTCATTAGTGCCACAGTTCGGTGGTTCAGATAGGGTCAAAGGTCGCTGCCCTTGACACTGGAGCCTCTGGCCTGGTTGTAGCTGGTAAAGACCCCCCACACACACGACATCTTAAAGTAAAACCACCACAATGTTAACAAGCCTTGGGTTTTTTTTCTCATAAACACAGTTAGAGGTCAAGTCTGTGTCAAGATTGTTGTCGAGTTGTGAAACGAGAAGTTAACATGACTGAATGACCACAGCTTCAGAGGTCATTCTGAGTTTCTGAATACTACTGTACATAAAGTTTAAGGCTGCTTTGTGGACTGTTAACATTGTATTTACCATCGCGCTCAGAAAAAAAGTTATCACTTTTTCAAAAGGTACACCTTTGTATCTATTTACCCCAAAACAGTGCACATACC
Source organism: Enteromius radiatus (assembly GCA_032357445.1). Classification (NCBI taxonomy): domain Eukaryota; kingdom Metazoa; phylum Chordata; class Actinopteri; order Cypriniformes; family Cyprinidae; genus Enteromius; species Enteromius radiatus. The sequence continues at coordinate 10,306 of JAUCMS010014867.1, forward strand.
TTACAGACACATATTAGTACCTAAATGGTGCTTAGTAGCTTATTTCTTCTTTTTTAAAGCTTTTGTTTTTTTTTTCTGTTTTGTTGTAATGTTTTTGCAATGCTTTCTTCTCAAGGCTTTATTTATTTGATTCAAAATACAGTAAAACAATTATAAAGATTACTACAATGTAAAATATGTGCTATCTATGTGAGTCTATAATAAAAAGTATTTTTTTTTTCTTTTTTTTTGGCAGTGTACCATCCAAAAGTTTGGGAACAGTACGATTTTTATCTGGTTTTGAAAGTCTTTTCTGCTCACCGTAGATGCATTTATTTGATCAAAGCTACAGTAGAAAAATGTGAAATATTATTATTATTTAAATTAGGCATCTTCTATGTGAATATCTTTTAAAATGTAATTTATTTCTGTGATCAAATTATATCAAATTACTCCAGTCTTCAGTGTCACATGATCCCTCAGAAATCATACTAACATACTAATTTACTGCTAAAGAAACATTTCTGATTATTATCAATGTTGAAAACAGTTGTGTTGCCGAACAGTTTTGTGAAAACCATGATGCACTTTATTTTTCAGGATTCACAGATATTGAATAGAAAATTCAAAAGAATAGCATTTACTTGAAATAGAAATATTTTGCAACATTATAAACTCTCACTTTTGACCCATAAACACTTACGAAAAAATAATATATATATATATATATATATATTTTTTTTTTTTTTTATGTATAAAGTTGAGAGCACAAAAATGAGAGCACATTTTACATGAAAATACAATTTAATATTTTTCTAATTCAAAATTCCATATTAAAAGTGCTAATTGTCGTTAATTGTTTTGTAAAATTTGTTTTTACATCATAATATTTTCAGTGTACAGATGTAACTAAATGTACTACTTTATTGTAAATGCTTTGATTATTATTATTATTATAAAATTAAACACGTTTAACTCTAACATCATATTAATTCTAACTAACCGAGTGATCGTGATATAGTAGTAAACATGTGTGTGTGTGTGTGTGTATCAGTGCGGTGAAAAGGCGCTGTTTGCTCTTCTTGAGCCACCTGTTTTATCCCTCACCTACTTTCTCCTACTCCAGTACTCTCTCTCTTTCTCTCTAGAAGATCAAAGATGTTAATTACTGAGCACCTCGCTCTAACACACACACACACTCGCAGTGAACAGGCCAGCCATGACACTTGATCATGCACATGGTAATTACAGCACGCCTCAAACTACTGACACATGATCACCACGCTGTCAAAGGCGGCCTAATTACAGCTCACGCTCACACACACGCTCGCAGACAATCACACAAACGCCAGCTATAGGTTAATTACAGACAGACGTGCCTCCGAGCACACTGTAATGCGAGCTAATGAAGCAGTTAGCAGGTGTGCGGGATCATGTTTGACGAGACGGAAGTGGATGTTCCTGAGATCTGCTCGTGAAGCAGGGAATAAGTATGCTCAGAATCTAAGATATGGATGATGCTTCAGCTACTAGGCCATAGAAGAATTTCAATTCAAACCTTCTTCCAAAAATCTTAAATCTATCATTAAATCAAACTTTGTTTCAAACTTTTCATCTTAAAGTCTGAAATCCATCATAATATAGACTTTGTTAAGATGTTAAAATTTGAAATTCTGCATACATTTATTTCTTAAGTGTAAATATTTTATGATATTCATCATACTTTTTTATGTAAACTTAAGCTTTCATCATAAATCTACCCTTTTTTATTTATTTTTTTTACAAGACTTCCCATGTTAAAATATGAAATCATAATAAATTCACTTTTTCAAGATTTTAATCTTAAAATATGAAAACCACCATAAAGGATAAAAGGGACAAAATAATTTGTTTCCACAGAACATACAAATTCAAATAACCATAAATTGCTACTTTTTTTTGCAAGTGTTTCAAACTGAAAATATGAAATACAAAATATGAAATGTATAAGAATATTCATGCTAACTTTGCATGAAAGTGATTCAAATCAATGTTAACAAAGATTAAGTTTGAACAATTGTGCTTTTAGCAGTCTTTCTTCGTTATTTGACAAAGTATTATAAAACAGTTGAAACAGTAGCATGCTACAGTGTCACATAACGGCCTGTTTCACACATCTAGCATCAGCAGTGTGCAGACAACACTTTTCCCGCTCATATTAACAGCTTGCAGCTTTCACACCAAATGCATAAGCAACGCACGGCTATTTCCACGGCTCCTCTCAAGCTGAACCATGCTAATAAATAAACTCTTACTTTGCATTTGTAATCCCAGTTTAGGTAAATCAGCTTCCAGCTAAGAACACAAACACAGACAGGGAGTCGATTTCAGAAACGTCCATCTAAATTCACTTACATCTGCTTTAATGATCAATCTGCTCTGAAATGATAAAAGGCTGTTGAAAGAAAGAGACATGAAGGAGATTGAATAAAAAAAGAAGAGTCGAAGAGTAGCACCTTCACTTGAATGTTAACTTGGACAGAAACAACGTTTTGTGCCGCTCATCAGACACAGCGCTGATTTCCATAACAGAGAGAGACTGATGGGTTTACTGGAAGCGTGAATTACCCAGGAGTCATCAGGGTGACATCACGCACATGCCTTCATAAATCAACAATCACATACAAACCGTAGTGTTTCATCAGTTTTCATTAACTTGAGTAAAACAGTGGAAAACTAAACTACCAACTTCCGCTCATTTACACAACGTTTGACAAATTTGTTACATATTTTAGCATTATATACTATTATAATATTTATTAATATATAGAGTAAAAAAAAATATTTTCTTCTAATTTTTTTCATATCAAAATATAAAATCAATTATACATTCCAAGAGTAGTTTTAGCATTATTATTTAGTATTATCATATTTTGAAATAACTTTTAATTTTATTAGATTGTTATATTTCTATTTAGATTTTTAAAAATTCAATTAAAACTTATTTGATTGAAATTGGTTGCCAAGGCAACATGTCTAATTTTTATTTATTTTATAATTGATTTCAGCAGTATTTCAATCAACTAAACTATTTTTAAACTATTTCATCATAAATTATTTTCATGTGTTTTATCTTTGAAATTCATTATAAACTTACTTTTTAAAAGTTTTATTTTATTTTTTTATTTCATTTTAGTTAAAGTTTTTGTTTTGCATTCGTACATTTTATTAGATTGTATTTTTCTATTATTTATAATATAACATAACATAATATTTCAGTGCAGTTTTACTCATTTTATGACTTTAACTTTCAGTTGATTGTCAAGGCAACACTTCTAATTTTCCTTCAAATTTGTCATCTAATATTAATTTTACTTCAGCTTAATTTTGAAGAAATAGTTTGAGTTTTAGCTAACAATAACAACACTGATCTATTATTACAGATGTCAGGCTACAGAGGACTAATAGTGTGTGGGCCGGAGCAGAGACAGATGATGGGGATTTGAGAAGACAGTGTGGAGTGGAGAGAGCTGTGTGTGCTTTTCCTCTCTGCTTTGCTTCATAATTGATAAGTAAAGTTAGTGCCTTATTTAGGGTAAGCCGTGACTTCACATACGAACTGACCGGCTGATCTCAGATCAGATGTTGAACTGGAAGAGGAGGCGTTTGGGACAGTCCATCTGATCTGAGATGTGTTGGAAAACATTGGCTTGTGGTGGAAGTGGTTGCCCATGAAGCCAAAGAGGACAAAGGCGAACAATGTCTGTGGCTGTTTTACTATGATGAAACCCACGATTTCACAACATACACACACACACACTGCGCTCCTGACCACAAGTTCCCATGAAGCTCAGCCACAGACAGATATTATATCTTTCAAATATCAATCAATGTGAAACAAATCATAACAACCACACTATTACATGTTACTTTAACTGCCTAGCGCTGCCGGCTGTCACGCTCTGAAGCACAGCATATCTACTTTAACTTACAAACTTCAGTACAGTTGCTGCTTTTAAATTTATATGAATACATTTAAAAAAATTTATATGTATATTTTACAATTTGGTTGAATTATTTTGGTAACGTTTATTAATATTTATATAATATATCATTTATATATATTTATAAATACGTACATTTACTAATATATAAAGCAAGATATATAAATAATATATAAATCCCTGCTAGAGAAACAACCTAAAACAGTCCAGGTTTGCATAAACAAACTGAACTGCCAGAGTGAAAAAAAAAAAATTATATATATATATATATATATATATCTCAAGGCCTAAACTTTTGGATTTATATTTTTTGAATTGTATATGCATTAGAAAAACATGAATAAACTAATAAACTTGCAATAAATGTGATGCATATATTCACACATAAATAAAGCAGGTAAGAAACCATCAGTTTGTGTACCATAATAATATCGTTTTCTTTCTAGAGTGCCACGTTAAACATAGTAAAAATAATTTGAACATTATAACCACTAACCATTATTACTCATTGCTGTGGTCTGTTATCAATAGCAATTGAGGCCTTGTGAAAGCCATTTTCTTCTTGCATCACATGACCTCAGCAGACTGACCTCAGCTCAGTTTTAGGGCAGGTTTCCTGTAGATGTCCGGCAGCAGACTGGCCTGAGATCAGCGGCAGGGTTTGTGATGCAACATGCCGTGTTTTGCATAGGAGTGGCTTCTGATATGAGACTGCTGGAAAGAGGAACTGAGCTATTTCACCGCAACTGAAAAGAGAAGTTAGCAGAGAAATAGAACAGAGAAAAAAAAAAAAGCATGACGACAACAAAATACGTTAAAGGTGAAGAATGTTCAAATGTTTCCTGTATCAAACCAGCTTTATATGCAGAGCCCACTATAAGCTAAAGCTGAAATGAAAACATGGCTTCTGTTTGTTGGAGCATCTTGACCAGGAAAACTTTAAAGATGTATTTAGGATTTATATATTTCAATTGCACAGTATTAACATAACATCATCAATTGAGCATTTCTGGAGCTTTGGTGTGCTCACATTTGTTTTGCTTTTTGTCGAGCACCCAACTTTTGCCAGTGATGGACAATGCTTTTGTTTTGTTTTTGCATAGTTTCAGCATGAACTAATAAACTTGATGTGGTGAATATTTGTCAGTCATACACAAAAGGTCAGATTCCTCCACTCAAAAAATCATAGCATAATTTCTTATTATTTATTGTTATATTTAAATAAAAGTTTTTACAAATTACATATAATCAGATTGCTTAGAATTAGCATAAATCTGTTAATTGTGAAAAAAATACATTTAAGTTAAAACGCATGAGCATGATTAAATATGTCTAGTACTATATATATGTATATATATATATATATATTTTTATAGTGAATATAGTGAATGGTATATATAGTATATTTAATTGTATATATTTTATTTTAAGTCATTTAATATATATATATAGAGTATATAAATGATATATTATTTTTATGTAAAGGTTTAAAACCATTTACTAGCTTCCACTTGGCTTGAATTGTTGGTGATAGTTGACCGCAGCAATGAGTAATATTGGTTGGTGGTTATGCTTATGGCCACAGCCATCTCTATCGCACACAAACTGAGATGGAATTTTTATTTCTGCTAAATCAGCATAAAATAACCACAATGCATTTATGACCTTCCCATAAACCAGAACAGATACAGCGCATTTTCACATTAGCTTTGTCTAGAGATGTAACAGAGCTAGTCCTTTAGTTAGCTTGTTCTCCTAAACTGCCTCACACGGTTCAGAGAAATAGTGACATAATATTACAGAATAAGGACCAAAAGTAGTATTATAACAATCTGTAAAAAAAAAAAAAAAGACTTTGATGTTAATGATCACATCGCTTTCTGGAAAGTTCTGATTCACTGTGGAAATTAAAACATCTCCGTAGCCTGTTACTCATGCAGGGGGCATACACAGAATTTAACAGCATCATCAACACTGGAAGTAACTGCTCATAAACTATGAACCAACGTCTTACTCACTTAAGTGATTTGAAGATTTAATGCCCATAGGATGAATTACCGTTTTTTTATGATATAATGATCTCTGGAAAATATAAAAAAAAAAAATATCCTGGAATCTGGATCATATCAGTCTGGAGTTATTCTCAAGATTATAGATTTCATCTGCTTCGACTACAGACTCACAGCTGAGGAGGAACAAGAACCTTCTGGGTCTGGAGCGCCATCTGTGGGCATTAAATCAAATAACAGACTGGCCTCCTGTTAAAACTGCATCAACTCATTTTATGCTTTATATGTACCATAGTAACATTTAAATCACATATTCATGGTAGTAATCTTACTACAGTACTACACCCAAAAATCCATCATAGTACTATGGAAATTCTACAAAAATATATCAAATATTTTTTATTACCATGTTTATATATTCATATTTAATGTAAATGTTTAAAACAATTTAAGTCCTTTAATAAAAATATTTTATACTTAAATTATTACTAATTACTATTATTATTAATAAATGTCTAAATGTAGTAATTAATACTATAATTACTGTTTTTTGTCTATGTCTGTTTGGATTATCTTTTTTTTTTTGTTACATTCATTGTAAAGTGTCCTTGAGCTCTGGAAAGGCGCTATATAAATTAAAACTATAATCATTATTATTATAATTACTATAATATATATATATATAAATTATATAGTATAATGTAGTATATAATTTGTATAGTGTAGTATGATATAGTATGTAATTAATTACTATTGTTATATATAAGCAATATGTATTTTAATTAAACAAAGTACTTTTAATATTATTCAAGTATATATATATATATATATGCAGTCATAAGCAGCACAGGTATATTTGTAGCAATAACCAACAATACATTGTATGGGTCAAAAATGATAAATTTTTCTTTTATGCCAAAAATCATTAGGATATTAAGTAAAGTTCACGATCCATGAAAATATTTTGAAAATCACCTAATTATATACTTATTAATATATATAAATTAAATATATACCCTTTGTTTAACCTAAGAACTGGCTAATAACTTTAAAAAGAACTACTGAAGTTGTATGTAACGGGAAACGGCGTGCTGATAAAATCTGTGATAAATGTGCGTGTGTAGACCGTGAATCACTTTACACTCGGAAAGCTGAATGGATACAATTTGTTCCCTTTCACCAGAAAACAACAGGTTGTAAAATCCAAGAGGGAAAAAAACAAATGCAATAATTACTCCTGCGGTTTGACATCAAATTAAGAGCAGAGGCTTTAAAAATACTACCGCTCGTTTGCATAACGCAACGGAGTCTGCTCTCAGCGCGGCTAAGTCTAAGCCTGTTGTTGATTAGTCGTTTAAGCTGCTGGTAACCGTCCTATGAGTCACACAATGCTATTAGTTCCTCTGGTTTGGAGAAATCACATGGTGTCCACCTCATCTGCTGTAAACAAGCATACAGAAACACACGCTTGTGTGCCTGGACACAAGAAAAATCACCAGTGACGTCTCCAGTTCATCCTAAACATCAACAGGACCGAAGGGAAAACAAAGGGAGACTCTCCAGAGAAAATACAACCCTAGTAACCTCACATGTGTCCCCCGATAGACTCAAACTCACTTCAACATACATTTCTCATCAAATAATCTGATTTATTTTACACTGTAAATTCGTGACCCACTGGTTCGGTTTTTAAAGAAAGAAAGCGTGAGAAAAAAAGAGCAAGAAATGAAAACAGAAAGAAAAGAAATGGGGAAAGAAAGAGAGAAGCTCCGTTGGCTCACACACAGGGGACTTCATTAATGACTCTCCTGGCATCCAGTTGTCTCTTTGTTTATTACTTACCATTTACCGTTACCATTAAACCACAGGAAGTATCTGTGTGTGTGTGCTGAGGAATGGCTATTTGTTTAATTGCGCAGGGAATTTTCATCACAAAGCTCAGAGATGATTCCGAGCGTTCGGCTTTTGTTTGCGGAACTGAACTAAACTAATAAACAATAAACCAACCCAACCTTCAACAAACACATACTGTATCGTCTCCAAGGCAACACAGAGCTCTTCTGTTTACCACGATTGTTTTAGGAAACATGACAGTGCGGGAAAACGCAGCCAAAGACGAATGCAGAAGATCTCAAATAGTTCCTGCGGAGAAATAAGAATCACTCGCTGTGCAAGATATAAAACGAGTAAAGAGCAGCGCAGCTCATCTGACATGTTGATATTAAGATCCTCTGCTGAGAAATCTGAGCTCAAAGTTTCTTTACCGTAGAAGAAACGCACATGAGTTTTTGGTTTTTTTTCCCTCTCTGCATTTAATCTCTTTGTCTAGGAGAAACATAGTGAGATCTCATCTGTGATTCTGCGACGGAGCAAACTTGCGGTGGCCATCAGAATAGATGGGAGCTGTGGTTTGATCAGACACTCTGGCTCGGTGTCAAACTCAAAACAACAGAAATGTTAAAACCTCAAACTGTTCCACACTTCTCATTTCACTTCCACATTTCTGCACCTTTGTTCAAGTCAGACACACACAATCGCAAAACCACAAGGTTGGGCAAGGGACCGTTCTCGTCCTTTTTTGTCCTGTCAGGGCTAGAGGTCATAATTAAAGAGGAACCACGACACCAGAGACATTATGCAAATACATCGCACTGAGCAGAGCTGGTATAGTGCGGATATTACAGACGGAGGAAAAACATTCTCACAAACTGCTTTTGCTCACATATAAAGGTGCAAAATATCAAAACAAGGGCCATCTGCACTGCAGTGTTTTTGCTTGTTTTACAGTAAAAATACCAACACATCATTTAAAAGCAACATAAATAGTATTATTTATTTTCTTGATATTGTGGAATAATTAATACCACACATATAACATATAAAATATAAAGTAAAAATGATTAAATATTAAGATATAATTTTGACATGTAACGCTGACTGTGTAAAAACTTTATTTATTTTTTTTTTATATATATATATTTTTTATTACTTTTAATCTCAAAATTAGGTTTCTTGTCATAATGACTTTTTATCTCATAATTTAGACATTTTGTCATAATTTGGGCTTTTCTGTAATTTTTTTATAATTATAATTTTTGGTAACACTGTAGAGTAAGGTGTCATTTGTTTACATTAGTTAACGTACAGTATTAAGTAACAAGAACAAACAATGATCAATACAGTATTTATTAATCTTTGTTAATGTTAGTTAATAAAAATTCCCTGTCAGTTAATGTTAATTCCATAGACTGTAAAATAAATGGACGTAGTGTCCGTGACGTCACTCGTAGATTTCTGAAGAGCGTTTTTGAAGCCTAAAGTGGGCGGAGCCGACCGCCACCATCTTGGCAACGCGTCAATCCCGGATGATCCAAAATGGGCAATGAGGCGGAACGTGGGTGGAACTGAGGTGCCTGGTTGCTGAAACCACGCCGCCTACCTCGTCGACGTATTGGCGGTTGATTTTTGAACTTTTAATAATAACGAAAAAAGCCATAGACTGTATAAA
>JAUCMS010015075.1:0-19704 GCA_032357445.1 Enteromius radiatus
GAAACAGTCTGTTTTTGCCTTATTTGGAAGGTTCATGAATAGTAATGAGGAGGTCTGCTCTGATTGGCTGTTGCTCAGCATTGCGCTGAATTGTTGCAGTATTCGCTTGTAGATGCCTGTTGCCAGTCCTTTTCTGTAGGAAGGGAGTGAAAAGTGCTCAAATCCCCTGCACAGCCTGGAACGTAACATTTATAGCAATCAGTGTTTCTCACACATAGACGAATCTGTGGCGGTGAGCCTGAGATTAAATCCCGACCGCCACATATTGCGTTTCGTTATTCTTTATTAACAGGTGTTTAACAAATTTAACACATGCAAATTTTAACAAAGCTAATAAAAATACTATTTAATGGGGTGATCATTTCATTATCAATTATTGTACAGTCAGTAACTATTGAAATGGGCTTGCTAATGTAGACTAAAATATATCTTTTTGATATGCATCATAAAATCCAGCCAAGAAATATTTATGTATTCATTTTATTTTATTAGTAGAGCAACTGAAATTGGATCTGACTAAAGAGCAGGACCTACATTTTCAGGAAAAAGGAATTTTCAAGTGAACATGTAGATCACAAAATGTTGTAAATGAACATACACAAATATGAAGATAATGTCTTTAATACACACAACACAATACAGGCTGATGACACACACATACGACGACATGAATGACACCTGACAAACTAACAATGAGCAGACAGGAACTTAAATACACAGACCAAACAAGGGTCATTAACAAGACAACCTGAACACAACGAAAAGCTTAAATCAATAACCACGACAATTAACTATAGATGGGGCAAAACAGAGAAAACTGAAAATGAAATTAAATGGTGAGGGCAGAGACAAAGAGTCATAGAGCTAGGGCAAAGCTGAGCAGATATGGAGGAGGTATGTGGAGTCTTGAGGCAAGAACGTTGACCAAGGGATGAAGGAGCCTGGTGGAGCTGATGAACTGATGGGCCAAGGTGGAGCTGATGGGTCGCCACCCGAGGCAAAGTCTGGGGTCTCCTGACCTCAGTGGACCAGGACACACAGATAGAAGACACAGAAGAGAAGGTGGGAGAGGGAGACAACACTTTCTGGTAATGAAAGTACAAATGTGTAACAGGACTAACAGCACTTTTTTGGTAAAGCAAGTGTGACACATATTAAGTAGACAATCCCCATGGATTTATCATATAATTATGTTACACAGAAGCGGTCAGTAAGTTAGGCTTTTCATATGTGGTTGGTGTCCAGAATGTCACACTTTATATTAATTGGACAGTTTCTGAGGATTTACCAAGCACACTGGTATTACAGAGGTGCACCAGCTCCAGATCCAACATATTATACAGAAATACAGGGTTTTCATGTGGACATTTCACTGACAAGATGTTGCTTGCAGATGTTACAAACTTGCTTAATGCTGTTTGCTTATTCTCAGAAAGCACCAGACGTCTGTGTAATGTCAGGTTGATATTGGACATGAGGTCAGACTGATGTTGCATTTTTGGTTGAAAACATCAGTATTTGACATTGACTTAACGTTGGATGTTGGTTATACAACCTAAAAACGATGTCAGCTGACGTTGGTATTGGACATTAATTTAACGCTGACATTAGACATAGAATTTACATTGAAATTTGGTCAACTGACGTCGCAACCAAATTTGACCAAATATCAGTGTCTCATGACATTGTGTTAAATCAAACTTGAGATGTTGATAAACAAAATATTCAAGTTGAACATCTACTTGCTGTACTTGAAAACACAATGATGTGACAATGGTCAACCCACTGAGGACTGGATTACATATCACACCCAGAATCAAGTAATCAATTGATTGTGCATAAACTAAATGTGCATGAATTTAATCAAAGCACCTCAATGTACATCAGTAGTGTGTATGTCTAGATGTGATCCTGGTGAATGGTGTCCTGGAGGATCTCCTGCCAGATGAGGATCAGGACAGTCTGTGGAGCTACATAATGCCCCAGAGATTCTCAATTGGACTGAGGTCTGGGGAACACGAGGGCCAGTCAATAACATTAAAGCCAGAAACTGCTTACACAATCAGGCTAGGCCACATTAACGTGGAATACATAGCGAATTTGCCGGGAGAACGGCGGACTCCAAACCCTAGTGGTTTGAACCCTGGCGAGGGCAAGAGTTCGGTGTCCGGCTTGGTCTCCGTCTGCCCCCCCGGAGGAAGGCGTGAAGCATGAAGTGGGTGGAGAAGGGGTGGAGGAGGGATGCACAAAAGCGAGATGCGGAAGGAAGGAAAACAGGGATATTTATAGTAGGTAGGAAGGGTTTGATTGGGTAAACGTAACGAGGTGATTGATTAGATGATGTGATGCCAGCTGTGGTTCCTCCTGAAATTATGCTATTTGCAAAACATTGCACTTAATAATAGGAACCCAGGGCCGACTGAGTTCTGACCGTGGCTCTGAGGATTTCATCACAACAGCAGTGAGGGTACTACTGGTGACCCTCCAAAGATATTCTTTCCCAGACCATCAAATCACCCATGCTGAGTGATGTTTCAGACAGCATAACATTCCCCATAGCATCTTTAGACTCGTTTACATCTGTCACATCTGCTCCGTGTGAATCTGTGAAGAGAAGCAGTGGTGGACACCCAATTCTGGTGTTCTCTGGAGCTGGACATTACTAACAGAACACAAATCGCTCAGGAAGGATAAGGAGAGACCAATATCTGTGGTTATCACCTGCAAACCATTCGTTTTTTTGTGTTTTGTCTCCAGACACTGATCACTGATATCCCTGAAGTTTAACAGAGTTATACTGTGATGATTAAGTATTCCCTTCAGTTTTTTTCAACAGTGTATTTCAAATTAATTTCATATTATTTTTCGAATGCGTGACCCAAGTAAAATAGATAAAAAAGGATTGTGCTTTCTTCTGATTAATTCATGTGATGGGAAAAAGATAAAAGTAGTAAGTGTGTAATTGTGCGACTGGGGCAGAGAGGAGTTTTTCTGCCAGTTTTCGGCCCTGTGTTATGAACATCACAGAAGTAACAGCACACCTTTCCTCTTCAAGCCACATTATTGGACAAATCGTTCTTCGATGTTATGTTTCTGTGTTCACATGAGCTAAAGGTGTAGTACTGATTCGATTTGTACAGTTAACTATTCTTAAACCCCTGTAATGTTTAACCTGATCAAATAAAATGAAGCATTAGATAGGAAGCTTCTCTCAATGCTTTCAAATCTAACTTTGCAAACGAAAGGATCTGTCAGTTTTCTTTGACCGATGAGCTGCTAGAAACAAATACGGAGAAAGAAATGTAGGAATTGAAATAACTGAAGCGCACTTGTCATTCTTGGCCACTAAGCACTTCCATGTCGCTTTATAGAAGTCTCACATTTTGTCAACGAGACAATTAGGAGTTGCAAAGCGTCGCAGAAACTCTGGCTCATTGGCCAACATCAAAACCAGTCCATGCGCGGCTGGAAACGAGGCGAGAGCTGAGGGTGATGTGTGAGGCTCATTCCTCATGCGCTGTAGAAGTGAGGCAGCGCTCCAGACTCTACCTCTGACAGCGGCAGCTGTGCAAACATCTGCTCTAATATGTCTTCTGGAGAGCCCAGGAAAAAGCAGGATGGCCATCCATTAAGGAGCGTGAGCCGAGGGTCATTTTTAAAAAGGCGTCTTTTACCTCCTCAAGCATTTTGGGTGGATCTTCGACACGTCCCACACCCCTCCAGAGTCATTTGGCTGTCAGTCGGCATATTCTGTTTCCCCTTTGCTTTGCTTGGCCGGGACCAGCTAATGCAGACTGTTATCAGCTCTTAAAGCAACAGCGTCAGCCATGTGGGAAAATATTCCAAATTCACAAGCTCTCGGCGAGGCCTTTGCGGGTCTTATCGGAGAGACTGAACGCCCTGCATCACCTGCTCATCGAATCAAGGGCTTTTAATGCTTTCCTCGCTCATGACACATCAGCAGAAGCCATCCGTTTATATGATGGACAACGAGGTGTGTTAGAAATACCTTTCCACTCCTTATGATGTCGAGTGTCCAAATGAATTGGCCTAGGCTTTGGGGGTTTTAGACATTTTATAAAGATGAATTAAAATGTTAAGGTCGTTAATGTGTGAATAATGTGTGTGAATTATGCATGGTATTTGAGCAGGATCTGCGAGGATGAGTTTTTTTCAGTAATAGCTGATGAAAATAAATGACGACATGGAAATATGAGTGGTCTACAAACAACATATTAGATGTTTACCCACATTAAATCCTGTCTGCAACCTTGAGTTAAAAACTAAACATGTCTTGACTTTGTTTTTAAAAGCGCACATTACATGCTGGCATTCAATCACAAAAACCAGGAAAGAGGTTTTGGTGACACGCAGTAATTCCTCGTGAGGTTTATTAACATGTCTAGCCTTAAACTGCCTTTCATGAGGATCTGCGGGCATGGAGCACCATGTACTGTGCAGCTAAAGAGAAGTCCCAAATATGTTGATAATATTTGTCATGTATGGTATAATTTAGTAGTTTTAAAAATCAAGAAATATTAAATATCAAATGCATTTCAACAAAGAATTCAACTCTTTTCCCAAAACCTGCCACATTTCATACATTTAAAAAAAAAACCATTTTATTTTATTTTATTGATGCAAACAAACTGTAAAAGGGCTCTGTTATGTTAATGTTTTGATATTACAACTATCCCCAACTATGGGTTTTGATATAGTTTTTACATCTTCTTGGACCTGACAGTATCATTTTCTAATGTTTTTTAAAATTTGAATGTATGAAGAAAACATGTTTCCAGTATTTCTTTTGCCTGTATTGTTTACAACATGCATGCACAGTATGTTTCAAATATGTGTTTTTACTAGAAGCGTCTTAGTGTTTGGAAAGCGCTGGGATAGCTTTGAATAAACACTCAGGCATAGCTCCAGTCTCTTATAATAAAGGATTTGCAGTCCATTTTACTTTTATTTTCAATAACAATTGGAAGATTGTAATCATAATCACAATGATTATGACTCACATTTGCATGGTTTCTAGCCGGTGGGAACGGTTCAAAAACATGCGGTCAAGCGCTAGATTAACCCAGTTCAGGGAACAACACTTTGAGCTTTTAAATACCATGTCTCTGGAAACAATTTGTGGCCATTGACAGCCTGTGGACAGATGGGGAATGCTGCGATTTCTGAACAAACATACTTGGCTAACTCGCATCTACAGTCTGTGGAAAAGCAATCCTTCACCAAGTCATGGCAATGTGCTGACACCAATTAAACGCTTACAACATGAAAGACGCGATGTGATAAAAACCATCTCATTAATAAGTTAGCTCATTTCAGCAAAATGACTAGAGCTGGATACAGTGCCGGCTCTAATCCAGCACCTGATGTAAATAAATGGACGCCAAACCATCCAGATGTAGTAGTAACTCTTGATTATTACAAACGACATTACTTCTAAACTAACTTTCTTCAATAAAAAGTCAAAAAATGCCTTGTTTATAATGTCTCTGCTGGTCGATAAAATTTCAAGAGCTGTGGGCTTCACATGACACAATAAACAAATATTACTTTTACTCATGCACTTTCTCTCTGATCAAACAAAATGTGGTTGGGCTGACTGTAAGAGTGTATATTCTGAATTCATAAATGCACTCGGACCCATGACCACAACGCCCAATGCCATTAATACTTGAATATGCTTAAGCGCACATGTGCAGACATGTGATGGGATAAAAGCTAAGACAACCACAGCTGTTTCTTAGCAATAGAGCAATATGATGTCAAGTGTGTTTACGCGTCCAGCAGAAGTGTTTACGCATCATAAGTGCATAATTCGCCGGTCTCTGAGTTGGAAGCGCTCTGTCGACACTCCTGTGAACGTTACGGATGTCAAAGTGAATGCAGTGATCTCAGAGAAAGGTGAGCTCATGAGCTCGGACCATGCCTGCCCTGCGCCGCTGTTTATTTGGAAACAAGGATCCATGCGGGAAAAGTGTGGCGTAATATGGAAGATGAGTTCTTGAGTCATGTGCCGAATACGCCGTGTGTTGGAGCCTGTGATGGTCATGATGTCATCAGCGCGTGCCGTTATACGAGAATGCTAATTAGGAAACAGACAGCGGTACTGATGATAGATGAGGCGTTTGTGCTCTCTTTCTGAAGTGATTCCTCACAGCTGCCGCTATGACATACTGCATTGTTTAGAAAATAAATCACGCTGGAGTTTAACAGTTACAAATTAGGCCAAGTTAGGTGTAGCAATGCCGTCTCATTTACACAGACCGAATCAAAACAGAACACAATAACTGGGTTACACACAACGAGAACCGACAATGAACAGAAGAGGCCACAGGACTGAAACAAACCAATCAAGAGAAAAACAGAGAAAAGGTTATCTACATATACTATATTTCTTATCTTATTAGGATAAATATACTTTACATTTTACACTCCATAGCGAATGACTTCATATGCACATGTTATGTTTGTCTTGGTTAAATGGTCCTCGTTTGCACAAATTATGCAATTTCCTATCATGCAAACGTAACAGCAAATTATATAATGTTGTATTTAACATAGAAATTTAGAATAAAAATGGTTGTATTTTATTATAAAATAAATATATATGTCAAATTTATGTGTGGAGTTTGAGTTATTATTCATTATTTAAGTCACTGCCAGTCAATGCTCTTTCATTTGTAATTTGCTCTTGCACAGAGACATTGGAGTGGGCTACTAGTCAACCACCTAGCAACACCTCTTGTGTACTTAGAACACCATAGCAACCAGTAAGTCTTTCACAGGCAGGAACTACTCACTCAAAAGAACTTTAACTAATGTTTTCTAAACAATGTTCAAATGCACTTATGTTCAAGGCAGCATTCACAAGTATGCATTCTCGTGTGAATATTTTAACATGCACTAAACAGACTGTCACGACACGAGTGATGCATGGGAAAGACACGGTATCAAATTAAAAGCAGTTCAATTTAACCTTTAAACCTTCTGGAGACCAATGTTCAATTGTGCTGCATCTATATTTCTCTAATGTAAAACGTGTGTTTGCCGATCTCACTTGTTCACGAGTTTTCGGGATCTGTAGGTTTATTATTTCCAAAGTTCAGAGGACATGAGGACTAAATGCAGCTCGGCTCCGTGTCTAAGACTTCATTAGCTCAACAAAGCACCTCTAAGGGAGCACTTGTGTGTGTTTTTTAAACAATGGAACGTGCTTTGAGTCAGAGTTTCTGAAGGTGACAGGAACTTCCAGAATTTCCTGTTTAAATCTGAATTACCTTTCAGAACAAAGAGCTCGACACGGATTTGCCTTTTGGGTTCATTTGACTTTCATAAAGTGAGAGTTGTGTGCTTTTAAAGCCAGTGGACTGGCAATATGGGGTTTACAACGTCTCAAGTAACCGAGTTTCCAGACAATGTCAGCAGGCTTTGGCCAAAAGAGCTTATCTGCTTTGGCTTACTCTGAATATCCATCAGAGGATTCTGACACAGAATTACAGCGCAGAGACGAGCATGGCACACAAGCATACGCATCAGAATCAAAGACATCCATCTTCCTCTTCATCTGTGGCCAGAAATCTAAAAATGAACCAAATCTGTTGTCTGAAAACACCAAAGAACACAAACATACATCAACCCACTGGACACATATGACACCGGCGCCCCAGAAGAACAAGGTGCTGTTTAGTCATACGGCAAGTGTCGAATGGAAAAGTGGAGCGTGCAATAAATCATGAAAGGTTTGCTCATGACACTGTGTGGCTGCACAGCTCATGTTCTGTCATAGTCCACCAAGCCAAAAACAATAACTAGCTTTCAATCAAGGGCACTGTAAGATTTCATTTGTTTGTCCAAGACCTCATGGTAAGGTGAACGGTGACATAAAACCAATGACTTTTAATAGACCAGAGGACACCGTCTCTGTCAACAAATGCCATGCCAAGGCATAAAACCTTTTCAAATGAAAGCTACATTTTAAGATACACAATAATTTAGCACTAAAATTTCACTGCAGTGGACTTTAACAGGTCATATGCTGTTTGAATGTTCTTTTCCAAGCCATAACTCCCCCACAGTGAATGCGTTTACATCAGACAAACCGCTGCTTTGAAACGCAGAAGACGTTTAGAAGAATCTTCACACTGCTCTTTTCCACTCTTTGAAAGTACATTATAAATAAACCAAGTTAGCACCATATCATCACCATAGTGTGTAGAACTGAAACAGACTGAACTTTACTTGTTGTTTATTGATATTCTGTCACAGCCTTCAAGTGTCATTTGAGTACATTCATACGTGGTGAGTCAAGATATGATCCAATACAAGTCTTTACGTATGGCCACAAAACATGAATGATATTTGACATGGTGTACCTCCAGAAGGCCTTGGGCAAAAGTCATATGAACTACTTTTACTGTGCTTTTGGTCAATTTCAGACCTCATTCGCAGAATTATAACAGCGAGTGTTCTGTAAGAACTCTTGTGTGTTTTGTTAAATCTCTTTTGCTCACATTGAGCCGTACAGTTTATAAATCACATATGGTGAGCAAATAATAACAGATTTCTGGGTGAACTAATCCAAGAATATAATAGAATAAAATTACGTTCCTCTGGTTATCCTTTGCTTGGGTTATTTTTTGTACACAAATGATAACACCAAACTTCCAACGGCGTAACAGTTTGAAATCGAAGTCACGGCGAACAGGGACATCACATCATGTTCTCTCGAATTATTTGAGAATCTTGCATCTTGCGCTTCAATGAAAACAATCAAGTCTGGCTGTATGCACAAAGATGTCAGTGCCACTCATTTTTTTTGCTTTTCATTAGCGACTTTGTCAATGCGGAACTGTAAACAACTTCATGTGATGCTGTCGTTGACATTTTTTTCCAAAATACTGATACTTTGCGTACTTCCATGGTTCAGCCACATTTCAAATGCCGCATTTTCATGTGGCAGAATATCTTTGTAAATATTATGCTCAGTGTCGCAGAGTCGGTGGGAGATATGATAGCATGGAACGGCAATGTTACTCCATCCAGACTGTCTCAATTCTTACAACCATTAAGTGCTCTTCAGGAGTAATGGACAAAGCGGAGCTGCAAGTGATTGTACAAAAGGCTGGACTTGTGTAAGAATGAAGCAGGTCTTCCAGATTCCATGTGCCGCACCGGAGCTGATTTCATGAGTAAAGCACGTCCCGTGGCAGCTCGAGCCGCTGCGTTCTCTAGGCCAAACATCACAGACCACACGCTGATGTGTCAGGGTTAGGATCGGGTTTCCCCACATAACGGCAGACGCTTTACGTAGCACAATTGGCATGCTGCACTCTTCGCGATTGATGCAGGACACACTTCACTTTATGACGCCTCTCTCTCCTTTCAATGGCAGCTGCTTCCCTTACACATCTGAACACTAGATGCTGTTTAGCTCTTTCTCAGAAGAGCGAGTGAACACTGCGGCTGTGATTCATGGCACACGATCGAGACCATCAATTTGTAATCCTGATAAATGCGGACGATCGTTTTTCTGACGTTTGCCGATAAAAAATGAACCTAATATTTCACGAGCCTCCGTGACTGCGGCAAACAGCCTGTCAGACCCAAGACTTAAACAAGAAAGTGTTTGAAATGCTTGCGTCTAGGAGAGATGTATCGCCCAGGAAAGCTTGTCAGATTTTCATACACACATTTGTGTGGCCGACACTATCCATATGCTCCAAAAACATGTGAGGTCTGCTGTAAAAACGTCTGCGGCCAAGCGGATAATGACTGAGTGGAATACGATGAGAACACGTGCAATGTCATCCTGGCCCGGGCTCAAAGCTGAAAACAACCCTAATGTCTTGGTAGACTACCAAGTCATGACTGGACGGATGCTTTATAAGGATAATTTCTCAATGTACCGTGTTTTGGGGCGGATGACTCTGACAGACAGGAGATGA
The DNA here is from genome assembly GCA_032357445.1 of Enteromius radiatus. Lineage (NCBI taxonomy): Eukaryota > Metazoa > Chordata > Actinopteri > Cypriniformes > Cyprinidae > Enteromius > Enteromius radiatus. The sequence continues at coordinate 9,963 of JAUCMS010015075.1, forward strand.
CGACAGTTGGTAACGCTTGACCTGATTTTCCCATGTTTTTGGGGTAACCTCACCCCCCGGTCTCCTCTCTGAGCTGCAGTGATTCGCCTCGTACAAAAGAGGTCAGAGTCTTGGAATGGTGAGGAGATGTTTTTCTCATGCTTGGCAGGAGAAGGCTTCAGTGATGCATGCGAACACGCTCTGGGCCTCGTATCCAGAGACAGGCCTCTCGTCCTCACAGTTTGTTTGAATTGAGAAGCTGGAGCATGTGAACTACATGTTTGGACCTGGGGTCTTTTCAACATGTTTGATGAAATTGTGTGGAAACCACAAATTATGCTGAAGAAACACTTGCTGGTGTTTGTGAAACGTAAGACAAAAGCAAGCATTACTGCACATTCACAATGAATGGTGAACTTATTTCTTTTTAATTGGTGTAAACATGTTTTATTATTTATAAAGTGATAATACAAATTGATTCTGATGTCCTCAGTGGTGAGTCACTTAGGATAAAAGCTTCTGTGAAGTGACTAAACGTAAATTTTGTCCACTGCTTGCTGGTTGTTTGTCCTGAACATAATACAACTTCTAACTTGAGCAACGGCTCAGTGTAGTACAGATGATGTACGTCCTTGTTGTGTACACCAATGCCCTGCTTCATTTGCTTGTACCTCAGTTTTTGTCTTTCATCACCACAGTATTTCAGTCATTTGCTACTGCTGGCTCCTTTCCTATTGCTTGAAGCAAAGCAAACAAACCCAGTGAACTGTGTCTTAAGGATGAATAAATATTGGTCAGGTTTCCAGAATTCTGAAACAAAACTTGATCAAGCCAACAAAAAGTTCACAAACTTTCCCAGTACTTTTTGTCCTTTCCAAGGCCTGTCAGCTTTAGATATTTCAGAGGAAGGAGGTAAGACAAGTTATATGCAAAATTGCTTTATTATTTCCTTTGCCTAATCGCATAACTGCAGATCTGCCGAACTACGAGTCTGTCAACAGACATAAAGGGACTGCAGTTCTTCATTTCCATATACTGTTTTTATTTATGTTTCCCAGACGTCATTGCGGCTCTCCAGATAGTCGAAGCCAAGACGTGTTTTGGTCAGGTATGCTGCGAGGCGGCGCGACGGATGATGTTTCTGAGTCCAGGAATGTGTCCTTGACATTGTATGTTTTTTGGCCCGTTCTAGAAGACGAGTTATCGGCCAGTTGGACATGAATCCTCAGGAGGGCCTGGAAATGTTCCATCAGATATAAAATGACAGTTTCATAGGGCCATGCTTTAAGACCATCTCAGACCTGCACGAGTTCGTGCTCCTCTAGGCTGCTTTTTTACCCACATGGCCATCGAGTTCACCAGGCAAACATCTCTGATGAAACCAGCATGTTCAGGTGTGTCCACGTGTCAGAGAAACCCAGTGCACGTCTAGGGATAGGCACACTAAAGTTTTAAAATTCAATACCATAACAATTTACAATTTACACTTAAGTTATTGTTGCATACTGTTTTATAATGTACTGCAATACTGAGGTGTGGATCATTGTCATTATTTGCAATAATAAGTGGTATAAATAGCAAAAAAATCCACTTATTTAAATATGTAGTGTAACGTTAACAATACCTATACTGATTATTTCTTCAGTTATAGAAAATTGGTTTAGGCTGTTAGGAATTTGGTTCAGAGAACGGGGCTTAGTGTCTTAGCAAATATGAAAAACTGAGGACACAGACACACACAATTACAGTGATGTGAGTGGTCAATATTAGCATTACACAAGAATAATAAATGTCCGTTAACAGACAGTGATAAATATACGGCTAATACCTCTGTGGCCAGTCAAAGCAAAGAGCAGACTAAATGAACTATGAATAGCGGTCTCCCTTTAGATGGAGTGAACTCGTGTGTCATTAGATCCAAAAAGAGGTGAAAGAAAATAGAAAACTGGACTAACTATTTAATGCTTAGATATGAGACAAAAACAACCTAACAATATGCTGAAAATGTGAATACTTCCACAGGCTCCTGAGATGCTCCTCAAACTTTATATTTATATGTTGGAGGAATTTTGATGTCCGGGATTAGGTTTGAAATTTGAAAGGTATTTTAAATGGTTAGGTGGTTTTAATTAACACGAAGAAATGCTCTGAAAACATATTAACTACAGTCGCTGTACAAATATACATGGGTGACATTATTTTGGGTGTAACTCCTTTCGGATGATGCTTTGACACGTAGGGAATCCCAAATCTATTGCCATTTCAGCAGACAATATCTTTTCTTACGGTGCCAGTTTTTAATTTCAGCCTTAATGTTTGCCTTAGTCTGACATAGTTTGGCAAAAACAAAGCTCATGTGTGAGCAGCTGTGCACCATTTCTGGAATGATAGGTTCATTTCTTTAAATCTACGTCGAGACAGCTTTGCTATGAAATGTGTTTGATAGTCAGTGTTGGGGTTAACAAGTAACGCAAGTTACGTAATAATTTTACTTTCTCTAAGTAACTAGTAAAGTAGCGCATTACTTTTTAATTTTTAAGTAATATAACTGAGTTACTTTTTCAAAAAAGTAATGCCAGTTACTTTGTTTTCTGATTGTAGAAGAACACATTCAAGCCCCGATCACACTAGCAGCGACTTCTGTCTGGCGATGAGGTCACTAGTGGGCGTTCTCATTACTGGTTGCTTAGTAACATCATTGTAGGCTATTGTATGCATACAAAGTTTGTTGACATACACAGTACATTACTACAGTATTAATATAATTGCATTAATTTGTGTAGTATACTGTACATAACAATGAATTACATTTTATAAATTGTGTATGTGAGTATGGAGTGGTTACAATTCATTTTAATGCAGATAATATAAAATTTTAATATGATATGTTTATTTGCTATATGATCATTTATGATTTTGTCTGTTTTCATACATTTAACACATTTTGATTTTTTGAGAGGTAATATCTAATTTTACATCCTATCAGTTCATTAAAAACCTACTTGGAATCCCCACGATATCGGCAACCCTTTTCCATGCCTCATTTTTTAAATTTATGTCCCTGTATGTGGGCAGGGACATGTCATACAATTGGTAATGGCGAGAATTAGTTTCTCCTCCATCACTGCTGGAGCTGAAAGGAGAATAATCACATGATCACATGAGCACTATCGTCTTCTTTCCTATTGGCTGTCACTCTCGAAAGTCACTCTTCATTTGCATAAAGTTGAGAGATTCTGAACTTTGTCATGTCGCTGGACACGCCCACATCCGGTCACCAACGGTCACTGATGGCCGCTGTCGCTCTGGTCGCCGGAAATCACCAGCTCGCCACTAAATGAATGGGATCGCGTCGATTTGTTGCTGCGTGTCGCGTGTGAATGGGATCACTGCATCATGTGTTCTGATCTTTCTGATCTAGAAGCATGCCGTATATAACTGTAAAGAACCAGCTTCAGTGCGAAAGCACACACTATTGGCCTGACTGTGGCTAAAGGATGATGAATAACTCAAATCTATAATATCCTCCTGTGAATGGAGTAGCCTACTTCAGGTCATCAAGAAGCGTTTTGTCTTTCCCAGTGAGCAAAAGCCGCTATGTGTTTGTTGATCTGGATCAGCAGCTATTGTGAGTAAGGAGTGTGAACTGCAATTCTAAGACTACATGAGTGATAGGACATGCAAGGACACAACTGCATGCTGCACTTACTTCTGTAACTCACTTACCATATGCCATCAGTTCATCACTGTTATCCATGGCAGACGCAAGTATGAGACAGATGCACACTCCAGGCCACCTATGTTGTCATCTCAGCCAGTAACTCTCTCTGAAGGACTCTGTAACAGTCCCTTGGCTATCAACAAATCTGACTTCATTCCTGCCTTTGCCAGTCAGTCAAAACTGAATGTTTTGGCTTTGACTGAAACATTGATCACAGCAGACAACACAGCCACTCCCTCAGCCCTCTCCAGCAACTTCATTTTCTCCCACACCCCTCCACAGGTCTACTCATATCCCCGATTTTTACATTCACAACAACTTCTTAGTGTCATTACTGTTACTGCTCCAGCCAAAATTCATTTGTTGTCATCTACCGTCCTCCAGGTCACCTGGGAACATCCTGGAAGAGCTATAGCTCCTTGTTGCGGTCCTCTTTCCTGGAGAACACTGCTGGTATTCCTTGGTCACAAACCTTAAGCAGCTGAATTTCTTGCTACTCTGTCCTCGTTCAACCTGAGAACATGTGCATACACACAACGCAGTTATCAGGATTAGAAGATCTGGAAGTTATGAAGTTATGAAAAACGGGCCCCAGGACTGACATTGAACTGCTCTATCTGCCTCAGTTTATTTCTACATATGCTACAGTCGCTGAATGAGTGACATCTTGTTGTTCCTTCAGACTTGGTGAAATAAGACATGCCACACAAGGAGAGAAAATCTGGACGACACTAATCAATTATTTTGCATGTTTCGTTTAACTGGATTTGAACTTACTTGATCTGTTACTTTATTTTTTACATTTTTTTGGACTCTCCATTATTACATTTATGAATTCCCCTGGGACAGCTGCAAGGGTGACACGTATGTATCCATTTTTATGAGCAATTTATGTTCTCTGTTCTTTAAACACTGAGATGTGTGCTCTAATAATGAGAAAAGCTCAGAAAACGAATGATGCCACAGCAGCCAAAACCACTGCAAATTAACACATTTTTCATGACATTGGTTCAGCTTTACCCTTTAAACCAGAAGACTGAAACCTTAATAGAACTTTGCCATGTTTATTGAGTGGGTACTGATGAACCCTATGGAGGATGTCACCAGACCCGCTCCTGATCCAGAGCCCAGCCGGCCATCACTGCACTGTATGGAGCGTTTGCTAGAGCCCAGAGAACGTGACTGAACCAGCCACCTCCCTGAGCATGAGCCTCATGATGTGACTCAAGTGTGCGAGCCCATACCCGAGGAAGTATGAGGGTTTTTTGTTGAGGTTTCACCCAGCTTCTGTTCTGCTCTGCTCTGGACACTACGCTGACAGACACAGCACACCTTCTTGCCACAGCTCGCATTGATGTGTCATCCTGGATGAGCTTCACTACCTGAACCACTCGTGTGGGTCGTAGACTCCATCTCATGCTACCACTCGAGTGAAAGCACCGCCAGCATTCAAGAGTGACCAAAACATCAGCCAGAAAGCATAGGACCTGAGAAGTGGTCTGTGGTCAACACCTGCAGAAGCACTCTTTAGTGGGGGTGTCTTGCTAATTGCCTGTAATCTCCACCTGTTGTCTCTTCCATTCACACAACAGCAGGTGAACATGATTGTCAATCAGTGTTGCTTCCTAAGTGGGCAGTTTGATTTCACAGAAGCGGATTGATTACTTTACAATATATTCTAGCTATTTTTTACGGTTCTTCTTTTTCTTTATTCCCTTAAATCCATTTGATTTAATTCGCTTAAATCCTTTGTCTGAATTGGGAGGAATGAAATAATGTTCAAACTATGATTATGGCATTGACATAAGGGCCGTTCTGTTACGAAGGGGAAAGAAATCACATAGCCTACTATTCCACCACATGCTTCTGCTTGACCCAAAGGTTTTGTGCTACAATTTGTCAGAAAATCTAATCAAGCTCCGTTTGGAAGCAGTAGCTGGTATGGGATTTCCCTTTTATGACATCTCTGGAACTTGGAAGAGTATTATGGAGCGTCATTGCACCAGAGCAGGTTGCAGGAGGATAATGACTGTAAGTGATTTTATTTTTTCCATTTGCACAGGTGTTTCCCTCACTCTCTGAGCAATGAAGTGGGACTTTGTGGGACAGGTCATATAACCAACTCATTCTGTCTCAATCCTCTGGCAAAGCTGGCAGCATCTTTATGATATATTTTCTGCTCAATATTTTAGGTTTGTATTATGATGGTGCATCGTGGTCAGTCTGACTGCTCTAGCATTATAGTATGTGACCACTTTTTCCAAGTAAAACAAAAGGGTCTATGCAACACATAGGATCCTATACAAAGTGTCACAGATAATTCAGAGCACAAATGACAGAACACAATAAACTGTTGCTTAATCATCTTCTTTGGGTTCATTTGGTTCCTGCTATGCAGAGAAGTGGAGGATAATTAAAATGAGAGCAGAAACTGTGTGCTGACTTTGGTTAGAGTTTCCATCCATGAAGAAGTAATAAGGGGCAAATATTTGATAAACAAAGCAGAATGTACGGTTGTTCAAGGAATTTGTTAGCAAACTTTAGGGCACAAGCCAACTGCATTTTCCCCCCAAAACTCTTTTATTAAAACGTGATGCTGTGAACCTTGAAGAATTTCGCAGACTCCAGCTTTCACTCTCTGTCTCTCTTTGTAAAGTGCTCATTGTAGCAGTCTGCTAACTTATAAACAACACTTGAAAGCACTTGGCCGGTCTATAAATCTGTTATCAGTGTGCAGTGGACACTGGACTGCAAAAGGAGGAAATAGTCTACATCTTTGTTGTTGTACAGCCATTTTTAAACTACATACAGCCGTATGATATGATACTATAATTATTTATTATTGTTTATTTATTTATTTTATGTGGCTCCATCCTTCTCAATAAGAAGTAACTCCACTTCCTTTAAACATTAAGTGCTTTTTGCCTTATTCAGTGGGCCATTTGGGAATTTGATCACTTTTGGCAAAGTGCCAATGTCTTGCACTTTGACCCCTTATGAGAGGACATAATGGACACAGTGGGCACGGTTATATCTTATAACATCCTTTAAGATGATCAGAACAGCTGTGCGAGCTAGGACTTTGATTCTGGAGATGGTGTGGAAAAGTGTTCAGGCTAGCGCAGTTTAACAGACACATTTCTGCACGTCTGAAAGGCCAAGGGAAATGTCCTTTACATCAAAAATCAATCACAAAACCCAACTTTATTGACAAAATCCACTGAGAACTACTGACAGATGATGGAAAAAGTGACTGCTTTTAAAGCCATTATTTATTAGTGGAAGAAATTGTGTGGTAATGTATTTCTACTCTGTCTCATTGTATCATAGGTTTATGAAATATAGCAGGGTAAGCTGGGTTATGATCTTCCCTTAAGAGCAATGGACATTTAAACTGTTATAGTTTCGTGTGGGATGATGATGATGCAGCAGTTAGTGGGTCAGTAAAGGAAATAAACAAAACATATTTCCTAATTCAGTTGTCTAAGCACAAAATTAATCGATTCATTAAGGGTGTTAGAGAAGTAATGTGTGAGAAGGAAGAGATTTGAGCATAAGTCTCCATTTGATGTTCACATGTCCAGGGAAAAACATTTGAAATGGTAAAACACTGACTTTATTTATTTATTTTTCTCTGGGAATAACCTTAATTCAAATTGAGTGCCTGATTCTTGACAGGCCTTGGTCTTAGTTCAGTTGTAGGGGGTCTGTTATCGGAATGAGCCTGTGTCTTGGAGAACGTCTTGAAATCAGTTGTGCTCTGAAATCTGAGAGAAAGAGTCTCTAGCACCTTTTTGAACCGTCACCACTAGAATTGAAGGTTTTCTGGAGTCAAATGAGGTCCTACCCAGTGTTATAAAGGTTTATTGTACATAATATATTGTACGTAACGGCAGTGTATTTGTCCTAACAGATTAAATATGACCTCATATGTATATATTCCCATTCATTCCTATGACTGCATACCGCTCTTTCATCAGAACTTTCACAAAGCACAGAAGGTAAGACAGATGTCTGCGAAATTAAAAGTCACTGTCCTCAAAACAAAACTATTAATGGTTGACGTCATCTATCTTGGACAGTACACCAAACAAGCCACTAAATAAGAGCCTCATTGACTGTAAACCAGCTCTCTATAGACTTCCCAGCTGCAATTCATTTCACATAGTCTTACGCAGACAAATAAGAACAGTCACTTATTCATCTGGATGCGTTTGTTAATTGCTTAGACAAGCTGCAGTTTTCATATAAATTTCATTTTCAAAGTCTCATTAAACGCAATCGTATTTCTAACCTGTCTTGGACATTAAAGTTTTCTTTTTTTTTTTCTAAAGCCATTTGCGCAGGAAATCTACACGGACCAGAAAGTTTTCTCCCAAACTGCCACAGTTTGTCATATTTTCGGATATACCAGAAACATAATATTGAACAAAGTTGACTTTACTTTTCTCTGCCCATCATAAGCGTTTGCCTTGGCCATGTTTCAGCTCTGAAAAACACACTTGCAGTGTAGTTAACATGATATCGTATTGCATTTTTACATATTTAAGCCTTGATGAAACAAAAAGGAAAGCCTTTTTTTTACCCTGAATACTGTCAGATGTCACACCCTAACCTTGAAACTGTGCGAAGTGGAACTGTGTCTTTGTGCTGGATTTGATGTGGTGCCTGACAAAACATAGCCCTGCTCCAACAATCAGACAATAGGCTGGCTAGGCTTTCCACAGACCTGCACTTCAGAGGAATGATTAAAAACATCATTCATTTTTTCTCAATAAACTCACTAGCTGACATGTCAGGGATTTGTCTCTTTGTACCACTGTTAGTGAGGTAGGCTTAGTGATACTGCTATCCAGAATGCATTTTAAATGACATCATCTTTTGTTTTTTCTTATGCGTAGCTGAAGTCACCAGCTTGGTCAGAAGACAAGGTATTCATTGTTTCACCCATTTTCTGCTTGAGCGTCAGGGAAAAAAGAACATTCTTTTGTGAATTTGGCTTTAAGAACATTATTTCGTGGATTTGGTTTTAATGCAATCTGTTTTTGTGGTTTAAAGGAATCGTTTTAGGGAAGGATAATGCATCATACGTTGAGTCAGAAGTAAGCCAAGAATCCAGAACTCAACGCTCTAGGGGGGCGCACATACAGCTGCGGTCGGAAGTCAGTTGTTTTGGTTCTAATTTTAAAACTAGAAATACTTTTGTTACAGAAAACCATTGATCTGCTTTATGGTGCTTCAAAATCATGGCCACCATCCAGCAGCATTACCAAGCTTGGAAGAGTCAGGTGTGTTCATCTGAAAAACGTGAAAACTCACATTTGAATAATAAGTAACAGCCTTCTTTTAATAAGAAAATGAAACTTACTTAAAGGTTTCCCTAAAAGCGACTAGCGTCAAATCTAGAGACGTCTTGGACAAACCTCAGCGAGTCGCTGGTTCTGCCGCGCTAGGGCGAGCTCTTGTTTTCTCAGGACACGCGCATCTCTCTCTGCGTCTGTTCTGTTCAGCGAGCGGCTGAGAGGAGCATGGCTTTCAGTTAAAATAGATATTATGTTGCTTCTAACTCTATTTTACATGCAAATATAGCCAAAATCACAGTGTAGGCGTTATCTATATCTTATGTGTACTTGGTTTCATCAGACAATGCTCGATTATAAATTGTAAACCATTAAATATATCAGTGAAAACAGTTATATTGAGAATTAGGGTGCATTGAATAACATTATGTGACCAGATAATATGATGCATTGATGTAATGAATATGCAAATTGACGTATGACGTCATCTAGCGACAGCATCTAGCCATCTAAAGCGGGTTTTAAATCAGGTGTGTGGAAGTTTTAGAAATTTTTTGTTATTAAAATAGAAAAATTGAAGTTTTTCTTCAATGATTGCCTGTTTCAAAGTTTACAGATAGATGGCTTTTTCAATTTGTATGCCATTGATGCGTTCAGTGTTCATGTTGTAAGGAGGCCTTTTTCCACAGGCCTGCGTGTTTCGGCTTTTTCCAGCGCTGCTAAACACAAATGGACTCTCTCC
>JAUCMS010015256.1:0-19657 GCA_032357445.1 Enteromius radiatus
ACTTTTATTTTGGATGCGATTAATCGCGATTAATCATTGCCCAGCACTATTCAAAATATATATTTTTTTCACAGAAGAAAGTTTATAATTTACCCATTTATAAAAATACTAAGGTAAGTAAATGATAAGAGCATTTTCATGTTTGGATGGACCATGCCTTTAATAATAATGTCCAATATTGGAAGAATAAACACATAATGATTGTCTCGCATTTGCATAAAATATTTTAATTCAGGTTTGATTTAATTTATAACAATTTTCTGACTGGAGTAAGTATTGTTAACATGGACTAAGTGGTATTTGTTCTTTCTGCTGCCATACCATGGACAGACCGCAGATATGCTGGGGAAATGGGAGGTAACTGTAAAGGAATAACTTCTTTTAACATAATGCATGTCTCATCATGGCACATTAACCAGCATGGAACTCATAAGTAAAAAATTACCCTTTTACGCTGATCTGACATCAATATTGTGGTTTAGTTTAAAATCATAAAGGCACTGATTTAAGCTGGCAGGCTGGTCCTTGATTTGCATTAAAGGGCAAATGTTACCTGTAGCTTTAACCTAGCACTGTCGTACTGTGAGTCCATTAACATTCATTGCATCTCTTTATTCCAGTCACAAGTTTATTTATTCACTCTCATTTTTGTGTCCATGGAAACAAAGTTCAGACCCAGAGGACTCCATGCTCCAGGAGCACTGAATAATTGAACAAAAGCTGATAAAGATCTATTGCTAACTCCTGTTCTTTGTGAAAGTTGACAGTCTATAGGAGTCGATGAATATTTTACAACAAACTGCTCCTGTGGGCATTTAAGGTGTTCTGGTAGACACAGCTGAGTGCTGGTGTAGCAAACTACTTAATATTTGTTATTCCAGCTGGGAATGCTTTTGGTACAAGATCTGTTCATTGTTGGCATTACAGGAATACCTCATTTAAAAATTAATATTCTAATATAATTACCTAGTCTCATGTTTTTCCTAGTCTGTTACTTAAAGCTGTATACCGTAACTTTTAAAAATGATCCAAAATCAATATATATATATATATATATATATATATATATATTCCAGATTTAAATGTGCTTCTGATTGCAGAAAGATTACACAAGATTTATATTTTAAAGAAAAATTTCTAGGCATTTCTTTTTATAATCCATATGCCAATTAACAAAAATCTTGAACACCATGAGGTTGAATAAATAATTTAGTGAACTAATGCATGTTTTGATGTTTAATAAATATTTATTTGATTTATTTTATGTATTAGTGATTATATTGTGCTTTCTATATCCAGGCCATTGTGTTGACCATGAAGAAAAAACAGTACAGTTTCTTGGACCAAAGAAGGACAGACTTTGATCAGGACTATGATGAATTTTGTAAACAAACCAGTGACCTTCATGTAAGTACGTTTTCAGTCTTGTAATGTGTTTTTATTACTATAAAATTGCTTATGCTTTAAATATTTCTTTCTAGAACCAACTGAGAACTTTCATGGACAACACCTTTGACAGAATTCAAAATACTGAGAGGGCTTTATATGTGCTCAAAAAATTTGAAAGGTAATATTTTATTTTATTTATTTATTTTTTTCACTCCCTTTATTTTAAATGTCGGTTCTAACAATTAACTATAAATTTATCTCAATAAACTTCTAATTAGTACTTAGTAATAGTAAGTAAGTCATTAGGTTTAGTACGATTAAGTATTTAGAATATGGTCAAGTAGAATATATGCATTAATAAAAACCAAAAATGCATGCCATAATATTTTCTACAGAATACATTTTTAAAAATTAATATTTATAATGTATATGTAATATTTCAGTAGAAATTATAGATTTTTAAGGTTTGTTTGATTTGTTTTCTTGAGTGTTTAAAAGAACAACATTTAGCTGGAATGTTATTTATTTGACATTTTGCACAACATATTCTGTATTATAACTGCATTCATATCACCAGGCTTGGCATCCCAGATTTGGGCATCAATGAGAAGTACCAGAAAATTCTGCAAAACTTCGGAAGGGACATTGAGATGATCTCTCGAATTTACACCAAGCAAAATACAGACCCCCCCATCGCTCCAGATCTCCCTCCGATCTCAGGGAAGATCCTCTGGGCTCGGCAGCTGTACAACTGCATCCAGGAGCCCATGGATCTCTTCCAGCAGATGCCTGGGCTACTCAGCACCCCAGATGCTAAACCCATCATTCGTAATTACAACCGGGTGGCCAAGGTCCTGCTAGAGTTTGAAGTGCTTTATCATCAGAACTGGATGGCACAGGTTAGTTGTCTTGTAGAGTCAAAGTAAGGTTAACTACTTATTAATTTACTTTTTGCTCTTTGCTCATGTGCCACTTTCACTTGGTGAATTGTACTAATAATTATTTTTCTTACCCTGTAATTTATTTATATATTATACTATATAGTATACTTCCCTCTTTTTTTTTTTATATATATTTTATATATTTTACATGGAAATCAATTTTGGTTATCTTTACAGATATACAATGATTAAATTAATTTAAAAATAATTAATAAAAAAAATCTTCTATTCGTCTGTAGGTTGAATCAGTTAAAGTTGGCCTGCAAGCCTCTTTGCTCGTCAAGAGTCCCGAAACTGGGGAGCTGTATGTTAACTTTGACCCCCAGATCCTGACCCAGATTCGAGAAACAGACTGCGTTCTAGGAATGGGACTGGAGATTCCACCCTTCGCAGCCATCTTGCAGCAGAAAAAGGATGTTTTAAAAATGAACTACAATAAACTTCAGGTATATCTGCTTGTAGCCTTTTTTTAATGTTAGGAGATCTATATGAGTGGAGCTGGTGGAGGTGGATGGTTTCTGAACCAAACTGTTTGAAAGTTAAGCAGTAAGCTCATTGGCAGCAGCATTAGCACAAGCCAGTCAACTCCTGCAGTGCCGGTGGATGTCCTAGTCTGCAGATTGCATTAAGAAACTAAGTCTGTGCCATGTGAACTAGATATTTCAAACCTGTTTGCCTTTTCTGTCTTTTGTCATTTTAAAAGTTACAGATATCATAAGTCATATGAATAACGCAATTCAATTCAAGTATCCCGAAAGAGACACAATAATTTTGGATTTCATTCACAAATAAACACACGCATACAGTGTGATAGTGTTATCTTTGCATAGTGTGTAGCTTCACTAACAAGGCTTTTTTTTGTTTGTTTGTGTGCTGTTGCGTTATTTATTCCTTGCTTCAGCTGATGGTGAGAGAGAACACCAGGGTGAGATCTAAGATCCAGCCAGCCTTCGAGCAACTGCTCATGCCACATGTGACTAAAGTAGATGACGCCATCCTGCCCGGTCTGACATCCCTCAGTTGGACCTCTCTCAACATAGAGAAATACCTTAATCGAATCACTACTGCACTTGGTGAGAGACTCCACTTTATAGATGGTCTCCATGATCACTTTAGGAACTTGCACTACAAGGCCGCCAGCTCAGTATGTGAACATCCAATTATATACTTGTTGAACATTTAATGTCAAGATCACTGCCAATCATTGGAAGCTGGTCCTCACAATGCCATTAAAAACTGCTTCCTCTCTTCTTGGAAGACTTTCCATTTTATGCAGGAATATGAATGTTAGGATTTCCTGCATTTCAGAAACAAGCATTAGTTTAGACAAAGGGGTGCCCACATACTTCCGGCCTTGTTGTGTACATGAGACAAACGTGCCCCGCATGAATAAATATTTGAAATGAAAAGGTTATTTCTCCTGGTTCACAGAGGACCTTGAACTTCTGCTGCAAAGAGTGAATGACCTGGTGGAGTTTAGAATAGATGCTGTTCTCCAAGAAATGAGCACGACTACGCTGTGTGTGTTGCCTGAAGATGAGCCATGCACCTGTGAGGAGTTTGTACAGACAACCAAGGTATACATATGTATAAAATACTTAATAGTCTGTATTTTCAAAGGGATTTTAGGCAGAACCAATTCCACTTGCTAAAAAATTTAACAGTGAAATTATAGGGTTCTTACATCCCCAATCTCATCAGAAAACTATCTGACGAGGTGGTGATTTTGTATGAATTTGTATGGAAACAATTTTTATAAAGAAGCATAAACGTCTACCTCTAAAACTGACAGTGGTGACAGCAGATTAAATGAGAAAGTAAAAATGAGATATTTCTACAAATTCATATGAATTCGATACTAGTTCACTGTCTCAATTTCAATTTCCATGTGATAGCAAAACTTGTTCTTATTAATTTGAAGTCTTCTTTTAGTTTAACAAGGCCTGTGTCAGGCAGATAGAGCTGTTTATTTATTTTTAAGGAATATGTTTGGGAACTAAATTGAATCTGCACTGCAGCTAAAGCACTTTTTTTACTTAATTCATTACATTTTAGTATCAAAACACCATTTTTTGGCATCTTGTAATTGCCGTCATTTGCTATTACATCTTTTTAAAAACCTAATTTCTTGTTGTGACTACACCAGTAGAGTTTTCTGAAATGAAGAAATAATCAGTCTGATCATGCTCACACAATTTATTTTCTATTTTAGGAGCTTTGCATCAAAGGAGCCCAAATGCTGCATACCAAAAGCTCATTGGTGGAGGAGGCAGCCAATGAGCTGATTAATATGCTACTAGAATTTGAGCAGAAGGAGGAAGAGGAGAGAAACCGAGATGACAGTAGGACAGAGAGCAAAGTGGAACAGATGGACAGTGATGGTAAGAGCTGCTGTTCATCATCCATTCAGTTGGCACTAAAATAAAATAAATGTTTTTTAATGAAATGCAATTTCCTTCAATGAAAGCATCTGTCAAATGCATAATTTCAAATTAAAAGAAAACAAAGTAAATAAATAAAATCATCCTTGAACTTTAGTGAATGCATCTTTTTGTGTGACTCCATTAGTGGTCCTCAGTGCGAAAGGATAGATCTTGAAATCTTGAAAAGTGTTTGAAAAACTAGGTTTTATTATTGTAGCTTCTCATGTAATATTTTGCAATCATTTCTGTTTTATTTATCCAAAATAGAGGAAGAATGTAAATCTGAGGGTCGTCTTTTGTCACGTAGCACCATGGCCCCTAGTGTCGGCCCCTCTTCTCCAATGATTAGAAGGAAGAAGAAGAAGGATCTGATGAAGGTGATGGAAGAGGAGGCAAAGGAGCTACTGTCTCATTTTAACCATCGGAATGTGGATGCATTACTGCGCCTCACCCGTAACACGTTGGAGACTCTGCGCAAACGCATCCTTGCGACATCACTGATGCATTTCTTGGGTTTGTGAAGTCACTTCATTCAGTGCTTTTACTGCTAATACTCTGGTCTATTTAAAAAGGGTTTTAATTAAGTTTTTCTTAATTTGTGTTCACATTAGCTCAATTTTAGTGGAATTTTGCGTGCAAGTAGGCCTATTGACTATTGTCAATTAAAGCAGGAATGCTCACACAGAAGCTGCTTTCAAACAAAGCAGCTTTCTGATATTTAGGGCGACGCATTCTCACGGCTCATTTGAAAATGTGCAAATTCACAGTGTCCCTCACACCAAACTTTTGTTTTTGTGGATTGTTATTGGAATGGCTCATTTTGCGACATAGCAATAAATGGGAATTTTTTCCAAGCATGAAGCTTCATAAAATGAAGCTGCAATGACTGTAATTCATTGTTATTAAAGGGACGGTTCACCCTAAAATAAACATTCTGTCATTGATTACTCATTTTGTTCTAAAACTTTAAGACCTTTGTTTATCTTCAGAACACAAATCAAGATAATTGACCCCTGACCCTGTATAAACAGCAACGTGACTGTAATGCTCCCATGCAAACATTGGTAAAACAGTCCGTGTGACATCAGAAGCTCAACTTCACTTTTATGAAGCTATGAGAATTCTTTTTGTGTGCAAAGAAAACAGACAATTTATAACAACAATAACAATTTATTCAACAATTCTTTTGGAGAGTACCATGGAGCATGTGCCTCAAATTTTAATTAAAATGATTTAATTAATTCTGATTATGTTGATTACATTCTGAGGAAAGTGCGCACATATGTGTCATGGTACAGGGTACCAAAATGGCAGAAGACAGTAACTCAGGGAGAAGAACTGTTAAAGAAATTATATGATTTGTGTTTTCTTTGCTCACAAAAAAGTATTCTCGTAGCTTTGCAAGACTGAAGTTGGGCCTCTGATGTCACATTGACTGATTTGATGTCCTTGCTATGTTTCTGGCATTGGGAATGTTGCAGTTGCATTGCTGTCTATACAGGGTCTGAGGGCTCTCAGATTTCATCAAAAATATTGGTTACACTTTATTTTGATAGTCCACTTTAGATATTCTACTAACTGTAAGGAACTTTGTAGCTACATGTCAACTAATTCTCATTAATTTGCAAATACATGTATAACTCTCAGAGTAGACTGTTAGGGTAAGTTTAGGGTAAGTAGAATACTGTAAGTTGATATGTACTTCATTGTAAGTTGTTGTGTTCAATGTTGTGGACCCATCAAAATAAAGCGTTAGCAGATATTAAGCAGACAGTTTACTAATAATCTAAAAAATAATAAAACATTTTTTAAAGAGTTTGGAACAACATTAATTTTCTGAATTTTCATTTTTGTCTGAACTAACCCTTTAAATTTCACTTTCTTTTCAGCAGAAGCAGACTCCTCAAGTCGACAGAAGGGAAGTGGGCAGCAGCCAATCTTTAGGGTGGGAGTGTGTTTAGCCATCCCCAACATCATCATGGTTCCAGGGCTAGATGAGGTTCAGCAAGCCTTGAACAGAGCTGTGGACTGTGTGGTCGGTGTCAGTAAAGGAGTTGGACAGTGGAGCAAGGAGAGAATTTCCAAGGTTTGTTTTCATTCATTAAGGCCATCTGACTCGATTAACTTTTAAGAGATACACTATACATGCTAAAAATAAACAGTTTTAATTCACACAGAGTGCAAATGGCTAACCACGATGACAAAGGCAATTTTTCACTATTCACTGTGCACACCATTAATACAAATAGCATATTACATTGTGGATAGCAACTATGACTGCTTATACTTAAACAAGATGCTGTTTGCTCATATTTACTGTATACTCGATGTGACATTATATACTCTAAATAGCCACTTTGGCTAAACAGACATTCAGGACAATGAAACAACTGTAAAAATAGAATAAATGAAAGGATATAATCGGGTTACAGTTTATTTTGATAGTTCACTTCAGACATTCTTCTAACTACTGTATAAGTACCTACAGTACATGTCAACTACATGTTAGTAGAATACCTTGTTGACCCATCAAAATAAAGTGTTAGAAGATATTAAGCAGACGGTCTACTAATACTCTAATGTTAATACTGACAGTTGACATGTAGTTGCAAAGTTACTTAATGTTCAAATGTCCAAAGTGGAATAAAAAAAATAAGTTTTATCTATAGTAAGAGATTTAATAATAGTTTCTCCATAATATACAAAAACCATGTTATCTAATCAGAAGCTGTGCAGTATTGTGTGCTAGGACATTTCATAAGGAAAATCTTCACTGCCATTCAAAATTGTTCTTTAAGAATAACGTTTTTAATAGTCTTTCATCAAAATGCAGTGCCCTGGAACATGTCCTTTTCAGCTGAGGTCACCAAGGCCTCTTATTTTATTTTATTTTATTTTGTTTCATTTTTTTTTTTTTTAACCAATCCTCTTGATAGAAAGTCCTACCTGCCATTCATTTTTATGAAAAATCCTGCTTTGCTTCAAAATGTCACATTATATAAGTAAAATGGAATTCTAATGCCATTTTATGCTGTGTTTAAGTAGCCTATAGTGTACCTTACCTAGTATTTTACTCTCGTAGTCTGTAATTATTTTGTTTTCTTGAACTGACATGGACTCAAAAGTTGCCATAGGCCAACAAAATCAATGCAATTCTTGTTCTTGAGTGTAATGTATGCAAAATGTCATACTTGAGTATATTTGCTGTCACAGAGGAAAATGAGTGAGCGACGCATGGCTGCTCTGAAACAGAACAGCCAAGAAAGTGAATCAGAAGACGGCGAATCGACCTATCGCAGCTTAGCGGGTATGACTCTTACTTACTCTCTGTAATTACACAGTCCAGCAGAGCAAATCAAGAACTCACAGGTCTTTGGTCAGTTTAAAATGTATCTTTATAATGGTTGAAAATTGAAGCACTGGAAGGATAAGTTCATCTCCAATCATTTGACAAATAAAACTGGGGAATACAGATAATGAATGCAGACAGTGGATGTGATTTTGTGAAGTGGTGACATGTCCCTAGTGTCACAGTAAAAATCGTTTTTCTCTCTCTGTTGCTTGCTCCCACAATAGGGAAACTGACACAAAATTGACAGAGTACAGCAGTGTCACAGTGACACATCTTCTAACTGTAATGAAGCAGCTCTGTCTGTAAACCCTTCATCCTCTAAAACAGATTAGAGATAAAGGGTCCTTCATATAAGTGTTTTGAGGCAAAAGATAATATTGCTGAATCCTTCTCCCACAGCTCCTCTTTGCTCTTGTTTATTAACTTTGACTCCTCATCTTTGAATTGAATGTTTCCTTCTTCCAGAAGGCAGTACCTCAGATATATCGGCATCTGCAAACCAGGCCATTCCTGTCCAAATTAAGAACTATCACAAAAGCATCTCTGAAAACAAAGAGATTCTCAAGCTGGTCTCTGTGCTTAGTACATCCATCAATTCCACCAAGAAGGTCTGTTCCAGTTATTTTTTACTTAAGATTTTAGCTTATTTTGATTGTGGTATTCAAGTCAGAATTATGATTGTCCCATGGAAGCAAGTCTGTATAGCTTTATATATATATATATATATATATTATACTTTCATGTACTGTACGCAGGAAATAATGCACGCTTTGGATCGCTTCAGCCTTTATCACCACATTTGGAAGAAAGATCGAGAGGAAACCATTCAGAAATTCATCCAAGTGAACCCTCTTCTTTCAGAATTTGAGTCTCAGATTCTGTACTACAGGGATCTGGAGCTAGAAATTAATAGAGAGCCTGAGTTTATCTCAGTAGGAGCTCTGGCATTATACACAGGTAAGCTAATAATGATAGAGAGGTTACAGATAAGAGGTTTGTTTATTTAAATAGCACAAATAATGATTGCAGCAATAGTGTGAACATGTTTAATACTGATGTTTTTCTTTGTAGGTTGTAATATATTACATTTACATTTAGTCATTTGGAAGACACTTTTATCCAAAGTGACTTACAAAGTAGAAGTAAGCAGAACAACAAGAGAGCAACAATATAATATTACATGCATATTACATTTATTTAATTGACTTATTTTATTTAGGTGAACTAATTATTTATTATTTCAATCTTATGACAGATTTCTGGAGAAAAGAGTTGGTTATTTCATTTGATTATGATTATTCTTATTTTTGCTGTTGTTGTTATCTTAAAGAACTCTGTATTCTTTGTTTGTTGCTGAACTTACCTACAGCGGATCTGAAATCGGCTCTTACTGCTGAGACAAAGAGTTGGATGGTGGATTTTGGTCAACACTGCAACAGGAAGTATCGCATGGAGATGGAACAGATCTTCACTTTTATAGATGAGGCAAGCAAGAAACTCAACAGGCAGATTAAGGACTTGGATGATATTCGTATTGCCATGGCAACGCTTAAAGAGATCAGAGACCACCAGATCTCCATAGACTTTAAAGTTGGTCCAGTTGAGGTACATACAGATATTCCAACAAGATATAAAGAAAAATATAGCATGTTGAGTCTGTTCACAGAGGACTTGGATGGGACAGGATGTAGCCCTGCTATAAATGCTGTTTTTTTTTCTGGTTTTGGCCTGCAGGAATCGTATAGCATGCTACATAAATATGAATTGTTGATTGCCAAAGAGGAGGCAGACAAAGTGGACACACTTCGGTACACCTGGGAGAAATTGCTTTCCCGTAGCACAGAGGTGCAGAATGAACTGGTGTCCCTTCAACCAAACTTCAGAGGGGAACTCATCAGAAACGTTGAGATCTTTGTGGAGGACTGCCAACACTTTTACCTCGACTATGACAGGGTGAGTCCTGAGGGGCAGGTAAACTCTACTCATGCACTTCTTTCACTTTGAGATGTTCTCTTGGGGAATTACAGTTACAAGCCCGAACACAGTTGTTTTCCTGCATTTATATTCCTGTGGGTGTTCTGTAACATAAAATTCAGAAATCCAACACACAAAAATCAAAGTGATTCTTTGAAGCTTCCGCTGCACAGGGAAAACAAAGTGGTTGTTTATCATAAATTAACAATATCTGCATATGTATTTCTGGTTTTGTGCACTACAAATTCTCAGGATGGTCCCATGGTGGTTGGATTGGCTCCCCAAGATGCCAGTGACAGGCTTATTATGTTTCAGGTAGAGTATTCTGTAATTGACCATGCTTTTTTTCCATAAACATAAACATTACTTGATTTTTTACAGAATGTTGTTTATATGTTTTGTTGATGTACATATAAATTATTTCTTGCTTGAAGTTATTTAACAAAGAGGTCTGGTGTTCCACAGAATCGCTTTGACAATCTATTCCGCAAGTACATCACATACACAGGTGGGGAGGAGCTCTTTGGCCTACCTGTTACCCAGCATCCTCAGTTGCTTGAGATCAGGAAACAGTTGACACTTCTCCAAAAGCTCTACGGACTTTACAACAGTGTTATTGACACAGTCAATGGCTACTATGAGATTTCATGGGCAGACATCAATATTGACAGAATCAACAATGAACTACTTGAGTTTCAGTCGAGGTGAGAAGGTTACAGGAGTCAAACAAAATTTCGGAATATCCACTCTCTGGCAGTCATATTATAAAAGTTACATTGAAAAGCATGAAAGCACCAGGGGAATTCAATTGTGCCGCTCTGTTCTGGGTAATCACAGAAGCCTCTCAGAGAATAGAATCATTCTCCATGCCTGTCAAGGACTGAAATTAAAGTCAGCTGTGTTGGAGCAAGTACCAGAGTAACACAATAATCTTTTCAAGATAACAGAACGAATAAAGAATTTTCTTTTTGACTGAATTTAAAGTTTACTCATGTTCAGTACAATAGGAATGAATGTGTACCTTTTTCTGTTATTTCCTGTCAGCAAGATTGACTTTATATACAGTCACACAACATTATAGTGGACAACATTTTACAAATCACAAAAGAAGCAGGCACAATAATGCACTTGCAACTTCACAACCAGTGCAATATTCAGTAAATACATTAATCTACTAATTTTCTGTTTTATTTTGTTTTGCAGGTGCCGTAAGCTGCCACGGGCCCTTAAAGAGTGGCAGGCATTTCTGGACCTCAAAAAAACTATTGACGACTTTAGCGAGTGCTGCCCCCTGTTGGATCTAATGACTAACAAAGCCATGATGACTCGTCACTGGAAGAGGATTACTGAGGTTACAGGTCACACATTTGAGGTTGAAACTGATCACTTCAAGCTCCGCAACATCATGGAAGCCCCACTGCTAAAGTACAAAGAAGAAATCGAGGTCAGAATTTAATTTTATAGATACTTATAGATTGATTAGATCATATTTTTGGCATTAAAGGGTTATTACACCACAAAATGAAAATTCTGTCGTTAATCACTTACCCCTATGTCGTTCCAATCACATAAAAAAAATTAGTTCGTCCTCAGAAAGCAAGTTTAGATATTTTGGAAGAAAACTGGGAGTATGTCCCATTGACTGCCAAGTAATGAACAATGTCAAGGTCCAGAAAAATATGAAAGACATTGTTAGAATAATCCACCTGCCATCAGTGGTTCAATGGTAACGTTATGAAGCAACAAGAATACGTGTGCGCAAAGAAAATAAAAATAACAACATTTATTCAACAATTCCTCTCCTCTGTTTTTCTCCACGTCACCATGGACGCAGACAGTGCTTGTGGTGCTGTGTAAGCCACGACACACAGATACTCAAATCATAAATACACATAGAAAACTTATCCATATGGCACGACTCATATAGAACCGCATAACTATTTGCATGCAGTACATATACTTCAAAACAGTGCTGCGGTGACATGGAGAGATACACAGTAGACAAATTGTTAATCCGTTAATATGCATAATCCGTTTATTCGTTGCTTCATAAAATACAGATTGAACCACTGATGGCAGATTCTATTCTGACAATGTCTTTCATTCGAGTGGTTGGTTACCCCAACCACTGGGGTAAGTGACTAATGACAAAATTTTAATTTTGGCTTGGATTAACCCTTTAAAGCTCTTTATCTAGCAAAATTATATTATAACTGTAACAACCCACTGGTGCAGGACATCTGTATTAGTGCTGTGAAGGAGCGTGACATTGAGCAGAAACTCAAGCAAGTAATCGCAGAATGGGACAACAAGACCTTTACATTTGCTCACTTTAAGACCAGAGGGGAGCTCCTTCTGAGAGGCGACAGCACATCGGAGATCATTACTAATATGGAGGATAGCTTGATGGTGCTTGGCTCACTTATGAGCAACAGGTGAGCCAATAGACCAACATTTCATTTCTCTGGAAAATCTTACTATCCATGCAGCAGTAGTTTAGTAACATTCTATGGCTATGAAAATATCTACAGCATTTTCATAATAGTTTGTTAGGTAGCACTTTATTTGATAGTACACTTTAGATTTTCTGCTAACTACAGTATAAATAACTTTGCCACTACATGTCAACTACAAGTCATTGCAGTATTAGTAAACTGTCTGGGTAATATCTACTAACACTTTATTTCGAAGCTACTCCTAAAGATGATCCACTGACTATAAGTGATTTTGCAAGTACATGTCAGTTTATTCTATTAATATTAACTGTAACCCTATCCTCTACAGTCTACTAATAATTCTCTAATGATGTGAGCACAAAGTTAGTTAATACAATGTTAGGACGATTGTAATAAAGTGTAGCATTATTCACTGTGATTTTTCAAACTGACTGTATTGTGGCATTTGTGGAAAAATGGAATTAATCATTTAGCATATACTCGTATACCTTGTGTCTCTCTATAGATACAACACACCATTCAAAGCTCAGATCCAGAAGTGGGTTCAGAACCTCTCCAACACGACAGATATCATTGAGAACTGGATGACTGTACAGAACCTCTGGATTTACCTTGAGGCTGTTTTTGTTGGTGGAGACATAGCCAAACAGTTGCCGAAGGTAATATCAATAATTTGATGTCACTCCCAAACACTGACACCTAGCTTTTAGTCATTATAGGAAGTAAAGAAACAATGGGGAAAGAATAAAGAAAAATGTGTTTATTTAATATGTAGTCTTTTATTCCCTTATTTTACATTTTTTATAAGACATTATTATATGAATTTTACAATATGACATGTTTTTACCCAAAAGAGAAAAACCTAACTTATTTCCAGTAACACTTTAGAATAAGGAACACATATTGCTACCCAGTCTCACGGTATTTATTCGTGGCAGGGACACATTTATTTTGTCCAGCACGTTTTTTTAAACTAAGATGCATCCAATTTAAATGCATTAATTAAAAAAAAACGTGCTGGACTTACGAAAGTAATTAAATAAACGTGTCCCTGCCACTAATAAATAGATTAAATGAAATTACGTGACTAAATCATAAACTGCCGTGAGACTGGGTTGCATATTAACTATTAATTAAGTTTAGGTATTGGGTACGATTAAGGATGTAGAATAAGGCATTAATATATGCTTAATTACTACTAATATTTGGCTAATATTCTAGTAGTATGCACCCTAATAAGCAAGTTAAGAGTCCCTATAAATAAAGTGTTACCAAATTTTCTTATGTTGAAATAATTATAACGTTTTTGCATTACAGTAATTAAAAGAAAAAAAAAAAGAAAAAAAAAAACGTTTATTTTTAGCTTAATGTTGTTTGTTTTGTTTTGTGATGCTACATATGTTTTTCATTTTTTCCTTTGCAGTTTTGAAAAATTCTATATTTAATGTGAACTCTTGTTAACGCAGTCAAATTAATATTTCTGTTTTAGGAGGCGAAGAGATTCTCCAACATTGATAAATCCTGGGTGAAAATAATGACTCGAGCTCATGAGATGCCTAATGTAGTCCAGTCGTGTGTTGGAGATGAGACTATGGGTCAGCTGCTGCCTCACCTGCTGGAACAGCTAGAGATGTGTCAAAAATCCCTCACAGGGTACAGTATGTCACGCAACTGTTTATCAGTCAATTCCTTATATCAGGATTCAGCAGTTTTTTTTATAGCAAGATGCACCTGGGAGCTAGGTTGAGGGAAAATAAAATCTGTGGTAAACAACTTTGTATGTGACTTTTAAAAATCTCATATTTTTCAGTTGCATTTTTTATTTATTTTTTTTTTAGGTTGAGTGCAGTTCTTCATAGCGCAGCTGATTTAAGCAATTTCTTTTTCTGCTTTAAAGGTATCTGGAGAAGAAGCGATTGCTCTTTCCACGTTTCTTCTTTGTGTCAGATCCTGCCCTGCTGGAGATTTTGGGCCAAGCGTCTGACTCACACACCATCCAGGCTCACCTACTCAACATCTTTGATAACATCAAATGTGTCCGCTTCCATGAAAAGGTGATTGTTAATTTAAATGAGCAAATATAATATAATATCTGCTTTTGCATATTCAATCAACTTTTCCCAACAAATTGCTTTTAAGATGTATGATAAGATTCTGGCAATATCATCAAGAGAAGGGGAGACAGTTCAGCTAGACAGACCCGTCATGGCAGAGGGCAATGTGGAGGTCTGGCTTAATGCGCTACTGAGAGAATCCCAGAGGTCTTTGCACCTTGTCATCCGTCAAGCTGCACTTGCCATTCAAGACTCTGGCTTTGAGCTGATTGAGTTTTTGGACTCCTTTCCTGCACAGGTATACACGATAGTGACAGTGAAAGCACACTGTACTGTGTATTAAGCAACATGGTACAGTACTGTAAGTTAATTGGATGCTTTCTGTGGTTTAGGTTGGTTTATTGGGAATCCAGATGATCTGGACGAAGGATTCTGAGGATGCTTTGAGCAATGCCAGATATGACCGTAAGATCATGGCTAAAACCAACCATTTTTTTCTTGAGCTCCTTAACAATTTGATTGACATGACCACAAAGGACCTTGGAGCTGTTGAACGAACAAAGTATGAAACGCTAATCACCATTCACGTACACCAGAGGGACATCTTTGATGATTTGGTGAGTGCCTTAATCCAGATTCTGTTAATCCAGTGTATGTAGTGCATGCTATGATTGTTAAAATTGGTAAACAATCCTTTTATTTATTTATTTATTTATTTATTTTTTAAAGCTTTACAATATCCAAAGGCAATTTAGCTAATGACAGGAGCCCAAATTATTTGTTTATTAATTTTTTTTTCTTTTTTTCAATTAAATAAGCTTTCTCATAATTTGGATATGTCATTTGGCAAGGTTGGAAGTCTTATGACTTAGTGCCAAACAGTACTCAGGCAGTTTTAAGCATTTGTAGACATGTCTTTGAGACAAATCCAAAAGATAACACCCAGCAAAAAATAATCTAATAATGTAATTTCTGTTCTTGTCGCACAGTGTCGTTTGCACATCAAAAGTCCCACAGACTTTGAATGGCTGAAGCAATGTCGCTTCTACTTTAATGAAGACTCGGATAAGATGATAATCAACATCACAGATGTGGGTTTCGTGTACCAGAATGAGTTTCTAGGCTGTACAGACAGGCTGGTCATCACTCCTCTCACTGACAGGTGCTGCTGGCAATTACAAGCTTGTTTACCTCTGTTTTCTGACTGTGGGGCCATTTATGTATAATTACAAGGCAGATGTGATTTCATTAACACACTTTATTTTACAGTGTTCTTGTTGCATGCTGTGTACATATGTGTGCATACTATTATAATAACAATAACCGTTACACTTTATTTCAATTGTCTATTTAGACAAAGTTTCTTATACTCAGTATATAGTATGTTGTGGACTCATTCTAAGACAGTCAGACAGTCTACTAATACTCTAATTACTGCTAGTTGACATGTAGTTGCAAAGTTACTTACTATTAGTAGAATATCTAAAGTGGACTATCGAAATAAAGTGTTACCACAATAACTTATGCAGAATTACATGCAAGTAAGCCAAACCAAGCATCCAAGTACATTAATTAATTAATTTTACTCAGTACGTATAATTACATTGTAACAAGGACACCTTAAAATTAGGCGTAACTGTGATTTCTTATAGATCATACACTTCTACCCAGAACAAAATACAAAAGCCCAACAAATGGATGAGCATAAGAGAATGTTATTTATTTATGTATTTATTTACATTGCAGATGTTAGATTTGATTAAGATTAGCATATGTTCATCTCTTGCACCATTGTCAATACCTTTCCCAGATGCTACATTACTTTAGCTCAAGCTCTGGGAATGAGCATGGGTGGAGCCCCAGCTGGGCCGGCTGGAACAGGAAAAACAGAAACCACTAAGGATATGGGCCGCTGCCTGGGCAAATATGTGGTGGTATTCAACTGCTCCGATCAGATGGACTTCAGAGGCTTGGGCAGAATTTTCAAAGGTGCCACACATGTGCTCAGTGCACATTATATAAACATGCATTATAACTTTATTCTTACAAGTTAGAAAAAATCATATCCATGTAATATAATCATAAATGTCAGTACATGCTTGTAAGCACATGTATTCTCATTCATTGTAACTCGTAAGCAATCATCTCTAATTCATTACTCATACGCAAGTAATATTCGGGTGACATGGTGTGTGAAATTAAACATGAATTACCCATTTCTTTGATTTTTGTCATTTTATAAGGATGTTCTTATTGCATACTTGAAGATGATGATTTTTCTTTCTTTTTTGTGTCGCTAGGTCTTGCTCAGTCTGGCTCCTGGGGTTGTTTTGATGAGTTTAATCGTATCGAACTGCCAGTGCTTTCAGTAGCAGCTCAGCAAATCGCCATTGTACTCACCTGCAAGAAAGAACGGAGGAAGAACTTCATCTTTACAGATGGCGATAACGTGGAGATGAACCCAGAATTTGGAATCTTCCTCACCATGGTAGGCTAGTGTCTTTATGTCAGCTTTAAAATATCAAAACATCTCACAAAGATTTACTTTAACACTACGAAGCAGGAATTAATAAATGGTATGCATAAAAAGTATTGCAGTAGTTTGTACATTTCTTTACTGTAAATACATAATAAAACTGTGACTGCAAATCATCGTTATTAATTGGTGTCACTTAAAAAAAAAATATATATATATATATATATATATATATATATTTGTTTTTTTTTTGTTTTTTTTTCCTAAACCAGTACAATGAGATTAGATCTTAATACAAGCTATGTATGTATTTTTACTTTTTTTTTTTTTTTTCTCTACAGAATCCTGGATATGCAGGGAGGCAGGAACTTCCAGAGAATCTGAAAATTAACTTCCGCTCAGTAGCGATGATGGTTCCCGACAGACAGATAATTATCAGAGTGAAACTGGCAAGCTGTGGCTTTATTGACAATATCGAACTAGCCAGGAAATTCTTCACTCTATACAAACTGTGCGAGGAGCAGCTCTCTAAACAGGTGATCATTAGTAGCAATGCACTATATACTGTAACTAATAATGAGATACTCACTAATCTCTGTCCCACTTATTGTGAACTAGATTAACAAATAACCCTAGAAAAACTTGTTGGTTAGGAACTTGAGACAATGACAGTATCCAGGTACCCAGAGCACAAACATTTTATTTTTTCTTGTTTCCAAATCTTTACCTAAATCTTGACAAGTGTATTAAACATGTCAGCCTTCATTCTTGAATAAACTTACATAACTTAATTGACATTTTAAAAAAGGTTGTGGTAGAGATTAAGTGTAAAAAGTACCAGTGTGTTGTAGGCAAGTTAATAATATATATATTCTCTTGTATTTTTAGCCATTTTAAGTCATTTTAGGCAATATTTGTCATTTTTGACCAGATAAATATAGTGCTTATATATATGGGTTTCGTTTTTCCTCTAAGGTCCACTATGACTTCGGTCTCCGCAATATTCTGTCCGTCCTGCGCACACTTGGAGCAGCAAAACGGGCCAATCCTAATGACACAGAGTCCACTATTGTCATGAGAGTTCTACGAGATATGAACCTGTCCAAACTGGTAAGAGTGCCAGCACACATACATAGTTTTCACATATTGTATACTGTACCAACAGACCAAACAGAGTCAACTATAATCTTCAATTATAGATTCTCTCTCATATTAATTTATAGTTCAGCATCAGAATTCTTTTCTAAAACCATCTGTCATAACAATGAAATGTTTCTCTGTCATTTAAGATTGATGAGGATGAGCCATTATTCTTGAGTTTGATTGAGGATCTTTTCCCTGGAATTCAGCTGGATAAAGCTGGATATCCTGATTTGGAGTCAGCCATAGACAAACAGGTTATTTGGTTGGTAATTAAAAATTACACCAAAATTTGAATGAAGTGGGAATCTAAATTTTTGTTTTTTCCTACTAGGTGACTGAGGCTGGTCTTATCAATCACCCACCATGGAGGTTAAAGGTCATTCAGCTATATGAGACTCAAAGAGTCCGTCATGGGATGATGGCACTAGGACCCAGCGGAGCAGGAAAAACAACCTGCATTCATACTCTAATGAAGGCCATGACCGGTGAGAATTAGGCACAGAAACCAGGCCGTTAACATTATTATTTCATTATTGATGTTTAATTAATTTGTGATTTTGATTGTGAAACAATATGTCTAGATTGTGGCCAACCTCACAGGGAGATGCGTATGAACCCTAAAGCTATAACTGCACCTCAGATGTTTGGGCGACTTGATGTGGCAACCAATGACTGGACTGATGGAATCTTTTCCACTCTTTGGAGGAAAACACTGAGAGCAAAGAAAGGTAGATCACCTATTTAAAAAGGTGAATGGTCTGAAATGTCTTCTATTTTTAGGGAGTAAATGTTTTAATATATGTGAGCAGAGCCCCTCAGGGTTTTTTTGTCTGGTCAGTTATGCAAGAGAGCCGATGGTTTTAAAAGTGGTTGAAAAAACTCTCAAACAGGCAAGAGTGTACTATTCCCTCCCATTGCATAAAAGGCAGTGAGATCTATAACACATGAAAGAGAATGGTTCATTTAAACGGGAAAAACATGCTAAAGCCTATCGACTAGGGTTTTCAAATCAATGAACAAGTGCAAACATCGGGGGCGAAATCCATCACCACCTCCACGCGGTGCCCCTGGATAACCAACCAACGGTGATGGTCTTCGATGTCAGATGAAACGACACATCGATCGAAGTATACCAACCAAATCGTCGTATCTATGGCATTTGATTATCGAAATTTGGACAATGCTAGGGCGTCCCCCGTAGGCGACGCGCGCCGTCTCCGCCCGAACGACGTGAGAAGTCAGAGAGGGCTACCCACCCATGGACGGGGTGGGCCAAAGAAGCAAGTCCTTTTGCGCCTTGGTACCATCAACATTGGAACAATGACTGGACGAAGCCGAGAATTAGCCGATGCCCTGAAGAGCCGACGTATCGATATCGCCTGTGTCCAAGAAACAAAATGGAGTGGAGCTAAAACCAGAGAGATTGGCGAAGGATACAAGCTATACTAC
>JAUCMS010015308.1:0-19646 GCA_032357445.1 Enteromius radiatus
TAAAACTAATAAGCATTTTAGTCCAAAAGACTAAGACTAAGACTAAATCTAAGATGGTAGTCAAAAACAACACTGGATCAAATCAAATCAAATTTTACATAAAATTTCACTGTAGTACTTACTGCAATGTCTTTCTACCTGTTTCATCCACACCAGGCTCCACCATCACCTCCTCATGCTCTCCTCATAGTTATCTGAATCCTGCAAACAAGAAAGACTCTTTAGTTCTCCACTATTTTATTCTACAGTGATTGTCTGCATTTATGTTACTCACCTTTACCTTTCCTCACCTTTCACCTTTGATGTCTCAACTCCTCCTGTAAATAAACATTGTTACTACTTACCTCCTTGTCCAGTCCGCTCCATTGCAGAAGCTTGGACTGCTACAGATCGCAGGATGATTGCGGGATATCCGTTTCAGGAGTTGGTGGAGCTCCATAGCCCTCCAGAACCGTCCCAGGAAGAAAAATGTTGGTTATCACCTAAAGAGCGTCAACGACGAATGTTGATGAGATTATGTTTGTATTGTGGGCAATCTGGTCACTTCCGAAAGGAATGCCCTCAACGTCCCCCGCGACCAGTGGTGAGTACCATCTTACCTATGCATGAGAAATTACAACTGTTTACATGCCCTGTTACTATTACTGCCAAAGGTATCTCCGACACTGTTGCAGCCCTCATTGACTCCGGGTCGGAGGGTAATTTCATTGCTGGTCACCTCATACGTCAACTTGGGGTTAAAACCACCTCTACGGAGACCAGATACCAAGTTCAATCCATTACTGGCTCCGAGCGCCGTCCAAAGCCTGCGGATCCCGTTCCGCCAATCCTGATTCCAGTTCCTGATCTTCGGCCGGGAGAGCCGATCCAAACTCCAGTTCCTGATCTTCGGCTGGGAGAGCCGATCCCTATTCCTGTTCCAGAATTCATGATGCCAGAGCCAGAGCACGGATTAACTAAGCCTCCAGAGTCTGCTGCGCTGCAAGCGCGCCCTCCAGAGTCTGCTGTGCTGCAAGCGCGCCCTCCAGAGTCGACTGTGCCTCCAGTGCGCCCTCCAGAGTCGACTGCACCTCCTGAGTACCCTCCAGAGTCGACTGCACCTCCTGAGCGCCCTCCAGAGCGCCTTCCAGATCCTGCACCTCCTGAGAGCCCTCCAGGGCATCCTCCAGATCCTGCATTTCTTGAGCACCCTCCAGAGCGCCTTCCAGATCCTGCACCTCCTGAGAGCCCTCCAGGGCATCCTCCAGATCCTGCATTTCTTGAGCACCCTCCAGAGCGCCTTCCAGATCCTGCACCTCTTGAGTGCCCTCCAGAGTTCGCACCCACCAGGGCCGTCGCCAACTAAATCCCCTCCCCCCCACCCACTTCATCTCACCTCACTGTTGTCTGGCAGTCCTGCTGCTGGCCCACAACTCATCCTCCAGCCAAACACACAGGACTGTCATCCTCTAGCGTCATCTGGCTCGGGGTGCTCCTCCACTTCACCGCTAGCCTCCGAAGCCGGAACTCCACCTCGGCCTGTGAACCTGTTGGCTTCGCCATAGATCCTGATTCCCTCCTCTCCTTCGGGGCTCGTCCGTTCACATACTTCACTGGGTTTGGTCGTTCCCCCGGCTCCACCTTGGTCAGTTGGTGTCCATCCGCCGCCTCTGGACTTCGTTCCTCCGGCTGCACCTCGTCACTCCGTCCCACCAGCTGTGTCAGGCCGTGACACAAGTCTGGAGAACAATTAATTTTGTACAATAATTGTGGAACTTAAACAAATGTAGGCATATTTTATTTATGTAGGCATATTCATTGACTTAAAAATCAGCTGGGGAAGATGCCTTAAAGTCATAGCTCACCCTGTGTTCCTTTAGAAGAAAGTATGTTTATAGGTTTGGAACCAGCAGTGCTATTATGACAATTTCTGTGTGGATCCAGCATAATTAATTGCATCGACAACAGCAATGTCTGGGAAGTGAAGGAATTCAGTAACTTGCAAAGTGATCTCATGATAATTTGTATGTATTTCAAAATGTGGTTTTTACATGAAATTTTCAAAGGCACTGAAACGTACGTGTCACGTTTGTTGGTGAGGAAAAGATGAGTCGTAAAGTCCTTTTCAACTAGCAACATTTTTAATTCGTTCACAGAAAAGACACACCTGAACGGAATACATAATTAACAAAACTAGGTCACGGGAAGCACATGGGGAAACACAAACATGGGAGACGTAACATTACTCCCTCTCCTGACAAGGCGTGATAAACGCCGTAATATAACAGAGGAGGGAGGGCGGGGGCTTTGGAGGAGGACGTGGCACAGAGGAGCGACAACAACAAAACAAATGCAACAAAACAAAAGAAGAGTCTCAAAGTCCACGGCAGCCCCTCAGGTGGGCAGAGCCAATCCGGCGTCAGAAGCCAAATGATGCAAGCCACAGTCCAGCAGTGAACAAGGCTGAAACCTGAAACTTTAAAACTTCAGAGCTGTCTGGGAACAGCGGGAAACAGGACTCGAGAGGGCTGGGTTCCACCTCTCCATACCAGTTGATCAGGTCTTCTGGCTCCAGGTCCACTAAAGTCCCGACCGGAACTTCGACTGCTGTCTGCTCGTGTAGGTGCTCATGCTCGTGCTCTGTGGTGCTCTGGAGATTGTGGAGGTGCTCGGTGATGTGCTCGCGGTGCATACAGTGCTTGGGCTCAGGTGAGCGCTCGGGCTCGGAAAAACATCTCGGCGGGGAAAAGGGCTGACGATGCCTCCGTAGAGCCAGCCGTGAACCAGCCATCCTCAATTTTTAAGGTTGGTCATTCTGTCACGTTCGTACGTGAGGAAAAGATGATGAGCAGTCCTTTTCAACTAGTAACATTTTTAATTAGTTCACAGAAAACATTCAGGAGCTTAGCAATGACACGACTGAACATAGACGATGATCAACACAGACTGACATACATGGCAAGCTTAAGTAATACAGACAATCAAAGTAAATGGGGAAGACACACCTGAACGGAATACATAATTAACAAAACTAGGTCACGGGAAGCACATGGGGAAACACTGGCAAACATGGAACAAAACAAACATGGGCATGTGACAAACATGGATATGTAACAGTACGACACTGACATATTTACAGCATCTAAACAAACCAATACCTTATGTATTTTCAGCATTTCAACCTACAATACTAACACTGACAACACCTAAACATGAATCCTTATTAATATTGAAATTGCCATATTAATTTTATTGAAATGGAAATGAAACACAAGGGAATTCAAGATTTAGCAGTGAGCTGGTGTGAAGGTCTGGCTTTTACGAGTGTTAATGAGTGTGTGGTGATGTGTAGCAAGTGAATGTGAACAGGTGTGGGTGTGCAGTTTATGCTGGGAGATATAGAATATAGAGTACATATAGAATGTCCAGGGGAGGTGAAATGATGTGAGTGCCCTCAAGCTCCACTAGAGGCCACTATGACATAACCATTTTTTATCTTGTGATATTTACTTTGTTTTCCATGGGAAGTCATTTTCTCTGACATCGTGTGACTAAACATAAAACCATAAAATACACCAAAAACGCAACAATTACAAAAGGAATCAATTTTGTTCATGCACTGTAATCCAAATCTTCAGAATCAATACACTGCGGGAAAAAGAAGCAAATCCAAGGCTTTATTCAGTGAGCTTTATCTCTATTTAGCTGCAAACCCCGAGCTGTATGACGCAATCGCGCCAAATTCAAATGTTGCCACTTAAAGAAACGACAGGTTTTACAGCAGGAAAATCGAACACTCATTGGCGCTTACCTGTGTTGTCACTAATTGCAATAAATAAGTGGTTGTAATTATCTATCTGTCATGTTTTTCTTACATTGTACAGAGATAGTTATGGTAAGTTTTAGAGGTAGCATATAAAACATATTTTCATGCTATACTGTTACTAAAATGGTAATATTCAGAAGAAAAAAAAAAACAAGAAAACAAAACAAAAAAACTATTAATCCCATAAATGGCACAAGCACATGGCAGTTCATATACAAACTTCTTAATTCTTGTTAATATCGGGATCTACCATCTTTTTGTAAGATAGCTGAAGCTGTAGACTCCTGCAACTGGTTTTACACTGGTTTTTAGTATTTCAAAGTAACTTTACCACACACATGATGAAGTCATGAGAAACTAATGCTTATTTAATGATGAGAACTAGATTTTGAATTCACATTCTATGTGCTGTGATTGGCCAGTGTTGGGATGTGTTCATTTACCTAGAGGGCTATATGAACATGCTTAATAACTAATTAAAAAATCAACAGAAAACATTAGTTCTCACATTAGATGATAGACGGTTCTAGCCTGTATGCATGAATAATGTAATGTGGATTTTTGTAAATTCATTTAGTAATTCAAGTAATTTTATCTGCACATATTCATGACAATTTATGTCCATCAGATTTATTCAAAGTAGATAGTAAAGACTTTTCTTTCATTCATTTTCTTTCTTTCTTTCTTTCTTTCTTTCTTTCTTTCTTGTGAACAAAGAAAACATCATGCTCATGTGTAATAAATCATAAATCATGATGATGTACCCATCTTTAATTAATATCTTAATTAACGTGTAGTTCATCCATGAAGCCATGAATGAAAGACTTTGAACTCATGTTAGTTCCTGATAATTAATGAGATATTACTGCATAAAGTAAGGCATAATTCGTGCATTCATTTATGCATGAATTCCACGCAAATTACCACAAAGTGTTACAAAAAAATCTATTTGATAACACATGTTAAGTTTTAAAGAATGTGCTCCTTGTATTTATGTTGGTTTGTGAATGTTTTTAATGCTTGGCAGGTGAAAGAGAAGAACATACATACTTGAGTAGCCTCACATGACTTTTAGAACCCTGTCTTGTCATAAAAAAATATATTATTTGATAATGAGATGTCATGAGGGTCTGCAGGGCTCATTCTCTATGACATCATTTCTCATTTAGTTTTTTGGCATGTTCATTACACAATATATTTGTTGGCCATGCCACATTCCAAAAATGAATAAAAATTTGGTACAATTTTTGCTCATAGAGCTAATATTAAGGTTTTCTTCAAGAATTTCATTATTTTTAATAAAAAAACAATTCTGACAGTTAAATCAGAGCATTAATTTAGAATGGGTGCATTCTAGTCATTGTAACTATGAACTGCATTTGCAATGTATTTCTGAATAAATTAATAGACAGGACAAAAAATTGACCCAGCTTCAAGAACTGCATAATACATTAAACACATTTTTACTTTTACCAAGTTGATGCTACTGAAGTGCACTGTGCTTTACAGTATATAACTACATCCTTCTAGTGGTTAAACGCGGCTGAGCTGTAGATTATGGAGCTCCTTCACAGAATCCAGTGGCCAGGGGATTACGAGAGAGCTGATCAAAGTAATGCTTTCAAATCGAATCCAAAGCACGCGATTAAAGGTTATTACACATTCCCTTTCCCTCATCCCCAAAATACCACTTCTGCTGAGGATGTTTCTGTTGCTTTTTTTTTTTTCATCCCTTGCACTTCCAATTTATTCGTTTATTTCAGCATTATGCAAAACCATGTGTTCCATCTCCTCATTAAAAACAGAACAACAACAGAAATACAGATCATACATACATATGCCCCTGTTGCCCCAGTGTCATTTCACAATAACTCCGCTCTCTTCCCGCCTCATTGGCTCGCCGTTGGGAATCTGTGTTAATTTGTTGTCTCCTCTTGCCCAATGGGGATGGATGGAATGTGGCAAATGTAAATGCACTGTTGTGGAGTTGAGTTGAGTCAAATGTCAAGCTCAGCTGCACTGCCACATGCTCTGTGAGTTTGCAGCATCTGTGCACATGGCACTCTGTGGATAATGTGATTATTCTAGCAACAGTGAGCACTGTGGGAGACAGAGAAACAGAAGTCACACAAAACCATGCCCAATTTTAGACTGAAGAGGATAAAACACTGTGGGAAAAATGGGTTTAGAGACTGGAGCAAGTATACTTAATAAAGTATTCAGACAGTATTCTCAGAAACATTAGGTTTGAGTGCTAATTTACTTTGCAAACATATGTAATGCTTTAGGAGGCAGCTGTGACTTTTTCTCTCAAATTAAGCTTTTTGGACAATTCTGAGAATATAAAAATCAGAACTGTAAGATTCTGGAAGAATTGATTTTTTTTTACCACCTCTTAGCCATTATGTTTACACCTAACTAGTTTTTTGTCATCTTAATGCCAAGAAAATATAACACAAATTAT
The DNA here is from genome assembly GCA_032357445.1 of Enteromius radiatus. NCBI lineage: Eukaryota > Metazoa > Chordata > Actinopteri > Cypriniformes > Cyprinidae > Enteromius > Enteromius radiatus. Next base: position 6,270 of record JAUCMS010015308.1, read on the forward strand.
AGTTATAAATTATTAAGTTAAAAAATGAAAATATAATGAACTTTGGTAGATTTAGAGTGTTTATAACTGTGGAAACCCATAATCGCATTGAGGGTCCATTGGGATTCTTCAGAAAAAAATGCAGAGCTGTAGGTGCTACTCATTTATAATATCCAACTATTATTTATCCATATTCCATTTACATTCAGCCTCATAAAATGCATGTGTATGTGTCATTACTGTTACACTTCTTCCCCTCTAGAAATGCTTCCTAAAAATACTGTTTGAATATTCTCACCACTCCACAATGCGACATGGATTTTTACTGCGTTCCAGCCATGTTTGTCAATGCCAACACAGACCCACAATCCACTTCAAACCATTTGAAGTGGTTTGAGAAAAACGGATTGCTGTCCATCTCCGCTACTTCCTGACACATAAGCTTTTTCGCCATCGGACACTAATCCGATCAGCATTAAGTGTCGAAGCATACTTTGAATTGGGTCGTTTCATGAGAAATAGCTCAAATCTTCTGACTCCAGTGACCCTTATAACATTTCTTCGACTTCTTCCATGCTAAAGGGTTTATCCCTTGATTGATTGACCCCCCCCCCCCCCCCCCCCACCACTTCTGAAGATCTAAAAGCTAACAGAAAAACGATCATGAAATTTCACATTGAACCCCATTCATCCATCAATCCAGTCTTTTTCACTGTATAGTATACTCCATATTTTTTACCATATGCTTTTCTCCTCATATTAAAAAAAGGGTATAGGGTATAGACTGTTTAACTAGTGTAATGAGTCTGAACATTCACTCATAGGACAGACAGAGCAATTAAGAAGAGATTTAGTCCCCTTGAACAAACCTTGTTAGTCTTATGAGATGATTTTTATTCATGAGAGGCACTCTCAAACACAGATTCATCTGATCAAGAATTAATTGGATTCAAAGCGGTTACATGGTACTGCATTATGTTAAGTATATCAATTAAAACTCCCTTGATCTTCATTTCAAACACTTTAATAAAGCTTCAACTTCAGCAGACGTCTCATGATTCAATTAAACATTTATTTATTTTTAAGTAATGGTCTATAAATTATTTATATATTGATGATGAGCAAAGTAGCTTAAAGAAGAAAGTTTAAAAGACAGAGGCTTTTTTTTCCTCTCTCTTTCTCATTAGATTTGATGTATAATCGCTTTAGCTTTTATATTAGTGCTGGTGAATATGGGAGCTCCCTCTGCATCTGTCATTCACTGATGTGCCCGCATGTGTGTTTCATATTCGTTTCACTGCACTGCAAATAACCATATTTTTTACTTAGCGAATGTCAACACATTTGCCTTCTAGAAAATCAAAAGTGCTGAATAAATAAGAAGGGAGAGAGAAAAGAGATAAGACCGAGAGAAAGCAGTCTCTACATCACAAATCTCTTTGTGTGGGAAGTGTGGTACGCTCTATTGAATATGAAGTGTGTCACAGCTATGTACCTAACCTCAACAGAGTTAAAGGGTTGGTTCAGCCAAAAATGAAAGTTAGCCCATGTTTTACTCACACTCAGAGCATCCTAGGTGTATATGACTTTCTTCTTTCAGACAAATCCAATCAGAGTTACATTAAAAAGTTATCCTGGCTCTTCCAAGCATTACATGAATGAGAGCAGATGGGTGTTTTTGTTCAACAGTCCAAACGTAGACAAATAAAATGTGCAAACCCATAATAAAAGGTTCCTTACATGGATTCAGGGGGTGAATAAAGGCCTCCTGTGGCGAATCCATGCCTCTTATGTAAGGTAAATATCCACATTTATTGTGTTTTCAACTCTACTTCTGCTAAGGTCACAGCTATCTAAATTTTGCAATAATCTGCCAGGTTTTTCACTGACACACCCCCAATTCGCAAAGAACACCCCGAATGAACCAACTTTTTTTTCTGACTATGTGGTTTCCTTTATGTGCGAAGAGCTTGTAGATATAATTTTTCCAACATGACTTGAATCCACCGTAAGTAACCATAAGTAAAAGGCAGGTGTGCACTGGGCTCTGCCTTCTTTTGCAACAGCATTTTTTTGGGTTGATTTCCTGTTCCATCCGTCAAGGTCAGACATTTGTGAGTGAAAACAGCAAGTGTATGTTATTCTGAACGTGTTTTCACCCTAAGCACACATCAATTTCATAACAGACAAGCTAGAAAAAAAGTTAATCCGAACATGAGATTCAGTTTTATGGCTCTATTCATAATATAAAGGATGAGTTACCTTGGACTGTGCTCAGGGATTGACAGAAAATCAAACAAACTTCTACTGAATGACTTCTTTAGTGTGAGGTCATGAGTTTAAGTTTCTTTCTTTACTATTTTTTGCAAACCAGAAGATGACCTTTGCCCTGCTGCAAGCTCTAACATTAGAAACATATCTAATAATGATGTCAACTAGGCTTTTCTTTATACAACATAAACTGCTTGTGAGTCATCGCAATCCAACAACTTTCCCTAGTTTTAGTTCAAGTATTACAGTTGGGTCTATATATTTTAATAATATAATTGTATACCTTTGTTATGTTAAGGAATTTCAACCTACACACAGTTGCCCTATTTTCAGGGGCTCAAATGTAATTTGAAAAAAAATTTGTTGAGGTTTCTTTACAGGCAATGACTCACTGATGTCTGTAACCCGTGGACATCAACAAAGACTGGGTTTCCTTTATTTGTACTGCTTTGCCAGGCCTTTACTGCAGCTGTCTTCTTTTGTTTGTTTGTTTGTGTATCCTTCTGCCTTTAGTTTTGTCTTCAGTGAGCGAAATGCATGCTCAATCAGGTTCTTTAACTTCAAAAACTTTTTAGAAGTATGTTTTAGGTCACTATCCACCTGTACCGTAAAACACCATCCAATCAACTTTTCTGCATTCGGCTGAATATGAACAGACAGTACACCCCTACAGGTATATACTTCAGAATTCACCCAGCTGCTTCTGTCTTCTGTCAAATCATCAATAAACACAAGTGACCCAGTGCCACTGGAAGCCAAGCATGCGCATGCCAAAAAAACACTTTTGTAAGTAAAGTAAAGAATATTTGAAGAATATTTGAAGCTGTGTGTCTTTAACATCACTTGGCTATATTCAATGCCCTCAACCAAGTGTCAATGTTTACTTGAGATAACACTCAAGAGCAGCATAAGAAAGTCCAATGGGATTCATCTGTTATGGGCGTTCTGGTCCAGGCAAGTCGTCACAGACCAGTGCGGCATTATATAATTGAATATGTTGAATCAGCCTCCTTAAGTCTCTTTGACTGACACTTGAGGTCAGTGTGATGCCCTCAGGTGGAGTTAGATTTAATTAGCATCTCTCTCTCTCTCATCCTCTGAAGTCACAACGCTCATATTCACTCATTCAAAGCACTGACCAGCTTTTTTGTTTCTGGACTGTGAACCATCTTGCAGTCAGCATTTCCCCGAAGAGACAGGCCTGTGTTCTTATTGCCGGTTCATTTCAGCTCAAACCAGCAACAGCCACCGAATCAAGGAGTGCATCTTACATCCTCCCTGATATATGGAAGAATGTATATTCAATTGCAAATAGAACACGTGTTTATGTGAGAGCAGACAAGCTATTTCTATGAACCTTTACTCTTTATTTTGATTTAAAACATTTAACTTTCAATCTTAATGTTAATTTATTGCGATAAAGGCTTTATCTTTAACTTTATCACTGTTAATATTTGTAACATTGTGTACCGTAAGAAAATTAAAAATTAATTTTAATACAGAATTGTACAATTCTCATCAAAGAAGAGGTGTATTCAGTTCACTGTTTGTGGATTTAATTTGTAATGTTCAATAGATAGGAGAACTCTTAAATGCTTGCAGTAGCCCATGTTCATTTTCCAATGTTTCGGTGATGTCACTGCACAGTCTGTCCCTGTGTCTGTTTCATGGTTGTCTGATTTTGGGGGACAGATTGCATAACAAATACAGGCATGATGCACCATCCGGGTTTTTAATGGAGGAGCTTTTTGTAATATCAAAGGCTCTGTCGATTAAACCAAGTCCTTGCCTCCAGACTATTCAAACTGGCCGTATACTTTACCCACAGTAATACACACACACACTGCATGCACATAGCCTTTTCTCACCCTGTACCCGCTACTGTCTCTTCATAGCTTCAGCCTTAAAGGCAGAAAGGACTGAATGGCAAACAGAGAAAGATACTGAGAGAGGGGGAAAAACTGGTTCAATTAAGCAAGATTCTTCAGAATCATGCAACATAAAGGTCATTCTTCATTAGGACACATCTTAGAGCTTGAAGAATAAAAGCAAATTGAGTTGTTAAAAAAGAAATAAGGTGGGGTTTTAGATAAATACCATCCAATTTGAACTTACATTAGAAAATCTCATGCGTTTAGCTGTAGCAAAACAATCAGTATAATGTTAAACGGCTGTGTATCTCACACTTATTCACAATTATTAAGATGCAGAAAAGAGTTTAATATTTCTCAATAATTTCCACTATAAATACAAATGTTAACCTCTATTCTAAAAACATATGCTTAAACTTTTACCTTGTTTTACTTGAAATCCTGTAAACCAAGTAAAAGCATTCTGTGCCTTACACATTAATCAAAATGGATGGGACTGAGAGATCATTCACGGTACATTGACGCCCTCTAGTGGCTACTCAAACATTATTATCGTACAAACGCAGCTTAATTTTGAATAACTTAGGGTTAAATTCTCAAAGATAAAACAACCAATAGGCTATACCTGAATGATTTGATCCAGTGACGTTGAATACAACAAAAAAAGGTTCCTGCCAACCAATTCAAAATGTATCGCTGTTAATTTAAATTACTTTGTTGGCCTGTCCAAGACACCCTGATGACGTATCGTCAGGTAGAGCTCCATGCAGTGAAGAGGACATGGAGTTGGCAGAGGGGTCTTTCAGTGTTAAAAGTGGCAAAAAATAAAGTGATTGAAAGAATTACCTATTTTAAAATGTGAAGGGAAGGAATGTCCACTTTTGCTAGCTTCCAGAAGATTGTCCTAAAGAAATTTAAAGTTAAACCACAACAGCGAGCGCAGTGACAGAAACCACTATGATTTTTCAGAACACCTATCAGACTGTAATAACAAATATGTCTTATATTTAAGAAGAAGAAAAAAAAATCTCCAGCACATTTAAAAACACTATAACACACTATACACTGTATCAATAGCCTAGAAAAAGGAAGCTTTTAAGCCCTACAAATAAACTGCACTTTCTTTGAACCTTCTTTAACAGGTTACATAGATATTTTACAGGCAGTTCTCAGCAGACTCAAAATGAAAGCATAAGCAAATTAAGGTATTAGGATTAGCAAACTTTGGCTTCTCAAATTATACCACAATGCACAATTGAAACACTGCAAAGGCCACTGAAACAGTGGTGTCTTAGCAGAAAAGCCAAATTCTTACTATAGGTGCAATTTCTATAGGTCTCACTAGATAGTTAATATGGCATCCCCATGGATAATAATAGCATCCTTTCAATATGACTGTTCATTTTCAGAACATAAATTAAGATATTTTTAAAGATATCAGAGAGCTATCTGACCCTCCATAGACAGCAATACAACTGAAATGATCCCAGATCCAAAAAAGGAACAAAACCATCGGTAAAACAGTCCATGTGACATCAGTGACATTTTGTGATGCTACGAGAATACATACAATTTTTTACTCTTCTCCTGTGATTTACGTCTTCCATAATTTTAGAGTATCTCAGCGCACCACATACGCAAGCTTTAATGTATTTGACGTAATTAGCCTTGTTTACATCCTAGTGAAAGCACAGGTGGCTCTATGATATCATCAAAAATAATTGTTTTCCAAAGATGAAAGGTCTTATGGGGTTTGGAACGACACGAGTGTGAGTAATTATTGACAGAATTTTCATTTTTGGGTGAACTAACCCTTTTAAGTGAAGATTTCTGACATTGTTTCCATGCGTTTTCAGGTGTGAAATGTGAACTCTCCATGTTTTTAAATTGAATGTATTCTGATATTGATGTCTCTGGGCTAAGACCGAGTATCCATTCACCCTAGAACTGTCTCTGCCTTTAATCTGTATATCACATTCACATCCTTCTTATTACAGTGTGTTCTTACATGAATTATCCACAGCTTTGTTTTTTGTTTAGTGTTAGTTGTTAATGAGTCCCTTGTTTGCCCTTGTTTGAACTGTCTGCTGTTCGACAAATTCTGTGGTTTTTCCTTTCCAACAGTGACTGTATGATTTTAAGATCCATCTTTTCACAATGAGGACTGAGGGTCAAGGTTCAAACACTCACTGATTCTCCAGAAGGAAACACAATGCATTAAGAGCTGGGGGTAAAAACTTTTGGACAGAATGAAGATTTTTATTTTTTTATCTAAATATCATGTTTTTTTTTTCATTTAGTACTGCCCTTCAGAAGCTACAGAAAATACTCAAATCTTTCCATAAAACAAAAAAGTATACCATGATGTAGAAATTCAAGAAGTCTTCAAGCCCCGGCTCTTAACGCATTGCATTTCCTTCTGGAGCATCAGTGAGCATTTGAACCTTCTGTAATAGTAATAACAAAAAAAAACAAAGCTGTGGATAATTCAGGTAAGAACACCGTAATAAGAATCAAATGTATGTAACAGGGTTTTGAACAAAGTAATTTTTATCAATTCAATTATCATTTTCTCTTATTGACTATATGTAAATGTCTTTTGTGTTAAAAAAAATATTTGTATAATCCCTCTTATTTGTGGTAAAATAACTAACATTTTGAAGATTCTGCAAGGTGTATGTAAACTTTTGACATCAACTGTATTTCCTGTATTTGCCCCAAGTGTTCAAGTGGCCATGCAGAATACAAGTGCATGTAGAAATTTCATTACCTGATGGGACACAGCACACTTATGAGCCCAGTTTCGCAGACAGGGCTTAAACTAAACCAGGATTAGGACATAGTTCAATAAGGATATTTAAGTTATATTGATAAACATGCTTAAAAAAACATTACTGGGGTGCACCTTGAGACAAAACAAAGGCACTGTTATATTTTAAGATCAGTCAGTGCAAGTGTATTTCAGTTGAAACAGCTAAGACTTACATTATAATCTAAGACTTAAGACTTTTATGTAAAAGCAGGCAATAGTGTTGTAAAACTGCAAATCCTTACAGACCTTTATTTTTAGTTTCATTTTTTTGTATTTTAAAATCACCTTCAAATTGTTTGTTTAGTCCCTATAGCAGATGACAATTTAATTTGTGGTGTTTCCAATTAACTGATAAAAATCAATGTTGTGGCCTACAAAATATATATATATTTACATTTGCACCACTAAAACATCCAACACTTTGTATTTCTATACCAATGTTCTGTACCAATGTTAATGTGTAATTGTTACAAGGCAGTCCTCTGTGGCTCTGGCCGACCGTCATCAGCGGGAACCATCCCCCGAGTATTAGTTCCCACCCAGACCGCTTTCACCCGGACATCTGTCTCAGATGTTCGCGGGCTTTCCGCTTTATAAGGACAGCTCGACGAGACATTCAGTGCAAAGTTTTGTTCCTTGTGACATCTCTGAGTGTTTCATGGATTATCTCTGGACTGACCCGTTGCCATTTGGATTGTTTATCTCGACACTGATTCTCTTCTGCCTGTTTTACGGTACTGTTTCGCTCTGCTTGCCTTGTGTCTATTGCCCCTGCTCGACCTCCTTCTGTCTGACCACGATTTTGAATAAAACAGCTTGCAAATTGATCAATCGTCTGCTGAGTCATTGCAACAGAAAACTTTGCCGGAAACTGATCCAGCAGCTGTGTTTCAACTGGCCAAGGAGTTAAGCCGTCAGGGCTCATTGCTGAACACTCACCATCAGCAACTAGAAAAGTTAACCCGTTTATCTGAGGAAATGGGACAAACTCTACAAACACTCACCACCTCTGTGCAAACCTTGAATGCCGCCATTACCACACTGGCTCAGACATCCGCGATCGCACCCACTGTGTCAGCTGCGGCTCCGACTGCTCCGCCCACCTCTCATACAGCACGTATATCGCTTCCAGAGAAGTATGACAGCGCTCCAAGGAAGTGCAAAGGATTCTTGATGTCGTCAAAGCAGCAGCTTCCCTGATGATGACAGTAAGGTGGCATTTATTTGTTCTCTTCTCATGGGACATGCTTTGGACTGGACCACAGCTCTCTGGGAGGGGCAAAGGATTGCATCTATGACATACACAGTATTCCTGCAACACTTCCGTGGAGTGTTTGATCATGCCACAGGAGGCCGCGATCGATCCTGAGTCTCAAACACCCTGATCCCAGCAGAGTTCATCGTGGAGGTAGATGCTTCAAGCATAGGCATAGGAGCTATGCTCTCCCAGAGACACGGTGATCCAGGCCGGTTGTACCCTTGTGCGTATTACTCTCGCAAACTGACCTCAGCAGAACAAAACTACGATGTGGGAGACAGAGAGTTGTTGGCCATGAAGTCGGCCCTTGAAGAATGGCAACACTGGCTCAAGGGTTCCACCTTCCCTTTCCTGGTGCTCACCGACCACCGGAGTCTGGAATACATCTGTTGGGGCCAAAATACTCAATTCCAGGCAGGCCCGGTGGGCCCTCTTCTTCACGCATTTCACATTTATCATCACTTACCGGCCAGGCTCCAAAAATGGAAAGGCTGATGCTCTGTCCCGCCAGTTTGAGATACCCACTGATCAGAAACTACCAGAGTTCATCGTTCCGCCTCCCCGTATTGTGGCACCCATATGGCGGGACATCATCACTGAAATCACAGAGGCTCAAGTCCAAGACCCTACACCCACTGACTGCCCACCGAACAAAACTTATGTACCTGAGCCCATCTGTCAGGTGCTTCTACACATCATTCATGATTCACCCAGCGCAGGTCACCCTGGCATCACCGCTACCACCGAACTCATCATCAATCAGTTCTGGTTGGCCCACTCTCACCACAGACGTGATACAACTCATCAGCAAATGCAACGCCTGCCAGATTAGCAAATCCACACATCAAAGACCTGCGGATTTGCTTCAGCCCTTACCCATTCCCCAAAGTCCATGGTCCCATATCGCCATGGATTTCGCAAATGAACTACCTGCCTCCAATGGATTTACCACCATACTTACCATCATCGACCACTTCTCGAAAGCCTGCAGGCTAATGCCACTCCCTAAACTGCCCACTGCCTGGGAAACGGCCAAGGTTGTTATGGAACAAGTGTTTCGATTCTACGGAATCCCTGAGGACATTGTCACAGATCGAGGTTCCCAGTTCACCTCCCGTCTATGGCATGCTTTCTGCAAGCAAATGAATATTAACGTGAGTCTTACATCAGGGTACCATCCACAGTCCAATGGCCAAGCAGAAAGGCTCAACCAGGAACTGGCCAGATTCCTCAGGACATACTGCCACTCTCACCAGGAGGATTGGAGCCAGTACCTGTTATGGGCAGAATACGCCCAGAACTCCCTGCAGAAACCCACTACTGGGATGACACCCTTCAGGTGCGTTCTTGGTTTCCAACCACCCATGTTCCCCTGGACCGGCGAACCCTCAAACTTACCTGCCCTGGATCATTGGTTGCAAAACAGTGAGGAAACTTGGAATCAAGCTCATGTGCACCTCCAACAAGCTATACGCAGAGCCACCGAACAAGCTGATCATCACCGAAGACCCAATCCAGCCTACGAACCAGCGGGAATCATCTCCCGAGTATTAGTTCCCACTCGAACACCCGGACATCTGTCTCAGATGTTCGCGGGCTTTACGCTTTATAAGGAGACCTCGGCGAGACATTCAGTGCAAAGTTTTGTTCCTTCCTTGTGACATCTCTGAGCGTTTCGTGGATTATCTCTGGACTGACCCGTTGCCATTTGGATTGTTTATCTCGCCGCTGATTCTTGCCTGTGACCCCGACCATTGCCTGGACTATCGTTTATGAACTCTGCTTGATTCCCCGACCTTCTGCCTGTGTTAACGGTACTGTTTCGCTCTGCCTGCCTTGTGTCTATTGCCCCTGCTCGACCTCGTTCTGTCTGACCACGATTTTGAATAAAACTGCTCGCAAATGGATCAATCGTCTGCTGAGTCATTGCAACAGTAATATCTAATTATTATTATTTAACTTACACCAAAAGGTTTCGTTGACCTCTCACAAGATTATTTATTTTATTTGCAGAACATGATACATGATCAGATACACAAAGTCAGAGCAGTATTTGAGGCTTAGTATATACAGTGTGTGGATTTAGGGTATTTTAAAGGCACTGCGTACTTCCTGTCACATGCATGCACTCTCAAGTGGCCAAGATTGCAAGTATGGGAATTTTGGACAGGGCATCTGACTTCAGGATCCCTAGAAAGCTACAAGCCGTTGTGTTTGTTTAGGTGTCAGAGCTAAACTCTGCAGGACGGTAGCCCTCGAGGACCAAAGTTGCCCAGCGTGCATTAAAGGTGCAGTAGTTATGTAAGATAGCGGCTGAAATGGGTAGTGCAAAAATAAAGGCATTCCACCCTGGAACACACATTTGAGACTGAAATCACTGGCTACAGCATTATTTTTCAAAGAAAAAGCTATGTAAATATAATATGTCAATACGCTGTGTTTTTCTGACAACTAGAAGTTGGCGGTATCATACAAATTAAAGGTACCGTATGTAGAATTGCCAGCTAGTGGTTGAAAAGTGTACTCCAATTCCAACCTGTAACCTGCCTGAAATGCACATTTCAGAGTAGAATTACTGGCTGTAACAGCTATGCAAGCATAACATGTTCCCTAAATATATACAAACATGTTATTTTTGGCTTTAAAATGGTCAAAAACTTACATACAGCACCTTTTAAGTATTGGCTGGTAAGTAAAGAAGCCCACCCATAATTTGCACGCTTGAATATCATTAGCCAGTGTACAAAGTCGACCCAAAGTAGTATTTCCAGTAAAAGTTTCCCCCTAAAAGCCTTAATAACACATTAAGCACAGTGACCAAAGGGAGCTAGTTGTAATTTGTTTTTCAAATAAACAAATGTGTTAATGTTTTCTAAATATCTGACAAAATTGTATGGTATTTCTATACGGTCAAGAAAATACAAATAAAACTACATACAGTACCATTTGTAGCAAATTAACGCCCGAATGCATGTGTTGTTAAAAGTTTATGTAAATACAAATAATCTAACAATTATTACTGAATGACACCCATATCCCGTTAAACAGCCATTTGTCATTCGACTCATGTAAACATGTAACTTTATTTACAGTAAAATTACCATCAAAGTTCTTACCATCAATGAAAAGCCAGGCCAAGAGTCCCTTCACTTGGCTCAGTTTATAAATAGGACATGGCACACACAGGTGAATTAAGTCCAAATAAACTGCATATACATGCTGCATTAGCAACCACCTAGTGTAATGTCTAAATGAAAAGTTAAACTGTCAGTCAGTGATTGCATAGGTCCAGCATTGCTACGTCAAAAACAACACTACACAAAAAGTTAATTACCCTTCTCGGTTTTGTTTATTTTGAACATATGCCACCAAGCTTATGAGTTCACATTAAAGTTCTGCTAATTGTTGCCCCCATCGAAAAAAGTGCCCAAAAATATTAGAACTAGAACTAAATGAGGTACATCAACAAAAGCTAAAAATAAATACTGATGTTTACAAACAGCATAGTAGTTGTTTGATAAAGGAGAGAAAAAAAAAATAAGAAATTACATTAATTCACAGTCAGACAGGCAGGCAGTTTGTGTAGCATGTATCAAGGCATGGTATAGGTTTAGATTCTGTGCTCTGCGTAGTAAGTGCATGAAGGGTTTTCCGAAACTGCTCATGGTTCAGGCCAAGTCCTCTCAGGCTTTGGAGAGAGCCACAGCAGAGAAACGCACCTCCCCTTTCTCTCGCTCCATAAACTCACGGCACACCCTTGCCGCATCCTACAGAGAGATGAAGTCAGTTTTTCAGTCATGGGAAGATGACTCATTGCTTTAAGGTGCTCTAAATCTACTGTTCTGACCATAATGACAGTTTATAAGAGAACATGCTACAGTTGCCATTAACTACAAACACCCATACCTTGGAAATGTGTGCTTACCATGACAAAGCTTTCTGGTTTTGTAGGTCCATGATTCACAGGTCCATCAATTCTGCCATCTAAGACAACAAAACACTTTTTTCCTCAGACATAAGGAGTTTAAACACAAGTCATTGACACGGAAACAGACAGCACACCCCAATTTATGTTATCCACTTACCCAGCTCATAAAGCTGACCATTTACATTGACAAATGTAATGAAATGGAAGTTGACTTTGTCTGCCTCTGGCTGTTAGAATAAGAGAGATGGAAAGAAATAAAAGAAATAAAAAAAGCTTAGCTTAGTCATTACTTTTAGCGTTTGCTAATGCATGACATTGTCTTACCCGACACTGTCCTTCATCAGCAACCGCATCATGAGCTTCCTGGATGGCCTGAATAAAATGGTAAATTTGAAAAGAAATCACGTTAGAAAGCATTTAAACAAAATTAAATAAAAACAGTACAATAGTACCACCTACTGGTTGTATTGAATACTGCACACAAAAAAATTAAGTAGGCCTTTGAGTCACATGAACTTTGCAACACTTCTGAAGATGATCTTTGTTTTTCAAATATTATGTGGCAAATCACATGTTTAGCGTGGCTTTTAATGAAAAATTACAATACCTTATTTTGTTCAAGTTCTTTGGCTTTTTCTGCGGCAGACATCCCTGAGGTGGCTTCTAGAAATTTCTTCAGCGCAGAGCCACTGTCTATAGACAGGAGTGGAAAATACTAAGTGCAGATTCATGAATCTGGCTCTCTCACCAATCTAAACCCATCCAACTTACTCACATAAGTTTGTAATGTGTCTGGCTTCCGGCGCCACTTACTTCCAGCTATTCTTAGCTCTACAAAACAGCTTGTTTTGCTGCTCAATATTGCAAACTGGTATGTCTTTAAATACATTATCTGAATTGTGAACACACCGATTTGTAGTGCACAGTTTTAGTTTACTGCTCTGTTATTCTTCTCATTTCCCAAAAGTGGCTAATGAACCAGAAGTCTCACACATTGACAGAAAACAGAAAAAATATATATATTATTGCGGTCAATTTATTTGAACTGTAGTGATGCATGTGTGAATTGTTGTAGATTAACAGGGCTAGGAGTAACTGTGTTAACTAGTCAAATTGTGCAAAGACAAATAAATTGGTAACACTTTACAACAGGGCTTCTCAATCCTGGTCCTGGAGGTCCACTGTCCTGCAAATTTTAGCTCCAACCCTAATCAAACGCACCTGAACCAGCTTATTAAGATGTTCAGGATTACTTGTA
>JAUCMS010015482.1:0-19596 GCA_032357445.1 Enteromius radiatus
ATATTTCTAGAGAGAAGAGCGGCACCACCCCAAGAAGGATGAAGACCATCTCTTTTAAACAGGTCAGGTCTGCCCCACAAACTCGTCCAATTGTCTATGAACCCTATGCTATTTTGTGGGCACAAAACACTGATTCATTTAGGAGCACTTGATGCTTTGAGACACAATGGCTGAGTTTGCTTAGACTAGTTTGTTGGAAAATCCAAAATACCAAATATGAAATGTTGTGTCTACACAATATTAGTTACCTATTGTTTATTTAATCATGGTTTCACTGCAGTATCACTCACAATCAATGTTGGCAGTAAATCCCTATGTTTGTATGTATTTCATCCCATTTTATTAACCAATGTCGTTGCTAACTATACAAATAAGCAAAAACAAAAAATTGGTTTATTGGTGAATAGTGTTGAACTTTCTTCTGATTCAGACCGGAGCTGCTCACCTTTCAAATATGTCTACTACTGTGTCAAATATGTCTACTAGTATGTACTACTACATACTATGTCATACTACTGAACAAACGTACTGTCTATGAAAACCCATATGAAGCTGGATATGTGTGATGCTAATATTCAAAAGCATCAATTTTCAAATATCCCAGCATATTGATATGTTGTGACGACATAACATGATATTCTTATTCTTATTCTTAATTACATGAAGTAATTGTGTTAAAATTACATTTTATTAATAAAAAAAAGGAATAAAATATGTCAGAGTTTTATTGCCTAGTGTTCATTTCTTTTGGAAACTGCAGTGATGTGTTCTTGTTGGTACATATTTTGTGACTCGCTAAAAAAAATCACTAAGGTGCATTTACAGGTATGCCACAAGACTAGCTAGACTAATCCAAAATAACAGCACTCTTATTTGTACGGTACTAGACTAACGTCTCTCAAGTCATGATCAGAGGTTGCTTTGTCTGTTAATGTAATTCCCAAACATAAGAATAAAACTACTTGGGGGCATATGTGAAAAAAAAAAAAAACATTTAGTCTTATTTAAGCTATAGTAAATCAGGACTGCCACTGGTTTTCTGTCCTTCCAACAGCTTATGTTTCTGTAAACCAAATCTGTGTTCTGTGAGTCAACAAAAAAGCTGCATAATTGCTCAGATATTGTTGAACAAATAACACTCACCAGACTCTTGATGATTAGCATAGAGCTGAACTACAAAGGACACAGGTTTTATATAAATGATATTATGATACATGATAGGCATCATCAATGGCTAACAAGCCAGTGCAGTAGTAAAGCATACACCATGCAGAATGAAACTGCTCTGTAGTCTCTGCAGTATAGCTCATAAATGCAGCACAAACAGGGGTGATGTGTGAGCAAAGTAATTATTATTTTATGATTGAACATACTCGTAGAAGCATTTATAGCTGCCATTTTTTCAATAACAGTCAAGTTGATGGGTAAACAGGCTTTGTATTAGTCATCCTGGGTTTAAAGGGACAGATTAGTTCAAAAACAAATGAAGTTCTGTCATCATTTACTTACACTCGTGTTTTATCTTTCTTTTGTGGAGGAGAAAAGAAGATATTTTCTGATGTTGTTTGGACCCCACTGACTTGTTAAATATCTTTGTAAAATAAAATAAAGTATTATTATTTTAGGAAGACATAAGCATTAGTAAATGATTTTTGGGGGTGAACTATGCCTTTAAGAGTTGAAGAACTTTTCTCTCTCACCATTTCTTTCTTTTCTCAGGTGACAAAATGATCCTGAGGCTCTAATCTAAGATGAGAGCAATATCAAAGGCGAAAAATACTCACAAAATAACACTTTTTCCCTCTTCCATCTCTCTCTTCTTGTCCCTGTATCTCACCTCTCTCTCTCGCTGATGAGATATTAGACTTCAGAGGGATGGGAAATATTGGTTGCACGGTGAGAGGTGCTGAGAAGGACACAGGGCAAAAGGAACCCAAATCAAGTAGAGTACAACGATCCTCATCATAGACTCATAAAACACCAGAGATCATAGAGCACCAAGCTTTCATAAACAGCCACGGGGGGTATTCTCAAAGACCTGAACCGTTATTCGGTGACTCACTTAAAGATGGCACATCTGATACCCTGCAGGTGCTGATGAGAAGACAATGAGGCCGCTCCACACAGGGGAGAGGATCATATACACCTGCAGATGGAATAAAATAGTAGAAATGTCCATAGTTAATGTGATGAACTGCACCTGTGGTTGCTCTGCTATAAGACACCTGTGTGAGCTTGAGAAGAACTGACTTCGTACATCCATTTAAAATCACATTGGTGACTAGGGGCCAGTTGCAGCAGCTGTGCATGTTAAAATTAGCTTAGTTGTGGCATAAATATGCAATATATAATTTAACACTAAAAACAATGAAATAATGAATAATGAAATGTCTTTTTATTTACCTGATACTCTAACACACCTATTTTGTTAACTGGGACCTTATTATAAAGTGTTATGAAAACTTAAAATTTAATGACATAAACTGAAATTTAGTTTACAACTTATTACCAGTATAAAGGCAAACACTGCATTATGTGAATATGAATTGCTGTACTTCATACTAGCAAAGTTCTGCCTTTTCTTCAACCAAAATTAATTGATTATTTCTGGATATTATATGGAATTGCCAGTAGACTATATTTGTTAGTGAATCACTTAATTTTTTTTTTCAACTAATTGATTAAAGGGCTCATATGATGTTGCTAAAAAGAACATTATTTGGTGTATTTGGTGTAATGCAATGTGTTTATGCTGTTTATGATGCAAAAAGCACATTGTTTTCTACATACTGTACATTTTTGTTTCTAGGAGCCCCGCCTCCTGAAACGGCTGGATTTGCACAAAGCTAATCATTCTAAAAAAGCGAGGTGTGCTCTGATTGGCCAGCTATCCAGTGCACTGTAATTAGCCGAATACTGCAAACATGTGGCAGAAATGTTTACGGCCCTTACCATAACATGATGCTGCGTCCCGGCACGATGACACCAAAACAATAAAACACATTACAAACACATTGCATCCAGTGCAGACATGATTACTGATTATCATAACACTGTATACTGTAAGTGCAAGTGGTTAATTTTATCTTCCATTTTTAACAATACCTTACAGCTGGTGCAATCCATACCCAGTTGGACAAAAAAAGTACTTTAAAATTTGGTCCATTAAAATTCATACATTTTTAAGCATGGCCAAACACTTTGTGACTGCACGGTAAATCACAGCAAACCATACAGCAACAAAAGCCAATCAATGACAATCTCTCCTTCCTTTTGTGTTATGACAAAACATAGAAAATAAAGCAGGCAATGATGGTACTTCAGTGATTGCCATTCACAGAAAAATAAAGATAAGTCACCGCAGTGAGGAAAAATTAGCATCTGACATTCTTTTTGTCTCATCCTGTAGTGTAGTGGAAGAAAACCGCTTGGTTTCATCTCATGCCCCAGAATAAGAACGTAGCTATTTGGAAACATGCTGCCACATGTGAAGGCGTTTCAATCGGGTCTGGAAGTGTTGTGTCAGAGGAACGGGTAGCTGCATTTAGTCTGTCAAACTGCTGTTCACTGTATGTGTGGGAGCGGCAGCTGGGCACAGGCACAAACTGTCCTTCTTCCTGCTCGTTAGTGCCAGTCACCGTCCTGGAGGCCTCCACCTTCTCCATCTCCCACCCCTAAACAGGCAGGGTGGAGCCGAAACTACTGCGTCTAATGAGAGAGGAGACAGAGGGTGTGCATGTGTGCGTGTTTGAAAGGGGTCACTGAGGTCACTGCCACCTGCCGCAAAGAGGAGGATGAAAGAGGAAAAAAGGAAGGAATGGCACTCCAAACCATAATCCCATTATCCCCATCTACAAGAAGTACTTCCTTCAAGGCGAAATGAGTGCTCTGTGTCTGTGTGAGAGAGATAGACTCCTTTTGATGTGTAGATTAAGAGCATCTACTATACAGGAATGTGGCTGAATGAGGCATAACCTGCAGCGTAACACTCCAGCAGCTCCTGAAAAAAGAAAAAGCTCCAACTGTGAGGAGTTGTTTCAGAGCGGCTGTGACATACGTCTGAGCAGAGTTCTTATTGTCCTCTAGGGTTGTAAAAAAAAAAATAAATAAACAAACTGAGAGCAGGGAGAAATAAATGTAAATTTGAATTTATGTTGCTATTAGGTCTGTCAATTGAATGTTTAATTAGTGTTATTAATTATTATTCAAAATTAAGTCTAAAAGCTTATTCAAATAATAATAAATAAAAATGTAAATTTATTTTTTGTTTGTTTGTTTGTTTAATAGATATTAAATTAACCTAGTTAAACATGCCCCCTGACCTGTATGCATAAGCAATTTCACCACCAATTTCATCATCAGATTAATTTTAGTTTTAAGTGTTTTATTCTTTTTTTGTTTTAGACTGCAGGAGGAGAATCTGACTAAATAATATATGGAGAGAAGGAAGCTCAAATTACTGTAAATAATGAGTCATTTACGTTGGATGCAGTATTGTGTTCAAAAAGTAGTAAACCTGGCTGTTCGCATTAAGCCGGCACACTGTACGATTTTTGCCCCTTTTTGCCACGATTTTTCACCCGTGCGAGAATTTCTTGGATCTGGCCGATTTTCAGCTGACTCATGCGTCTCACATCGTGTAGTATACACAGGGTAACAAGAAGCGATTACCCTCTCACGATCGACAATCGTATGAAAATCTGAAATCTTGAAATTCTGGTCGCACCGTTTAAGCAATGCTACGAGCATCTACGACCCGGACTAGGATATTTAGGCCACTTATGAGTTCAACTGCTGATTGGTCAAATGCCATGGTGTTGCCATCTGTGACGTACACTGATTTCTGCTGATTGTCTGGAAGAAGTCCATGCGCTTACGCGAGCTCACGGAAAGGCACGAGATTGCTCTAATGAATGTTCGATTAAAGTTACCAAATACAGTTCCTTGCCCGATAAAGGGTTAATGTTGATGTAACTTTAGCTCTAAACAACCCAGAATGAGCATCATAAAGTTCTGTGATTTCAAGTTGTTGCTTCTTACCTCCAGTTCATGCTGTAAAATGGACAGACCATATTGGCCACGTCTGCGCAGCCAATTCCTTGTCCAAATACGCCGTTTTCGCTTCCTTTTGGAGCTTCCTGTACACAAAATTGCACAAATAGCACCAAACAAATGGTGACCCTCATCATTCCTTGTCAGCATCCTACTTCCGTGTTGTTGTTCTTGTTCTTCTTCTTCTGTTTCAAGTCCGACGTGCGATATTGGACGCACAGTGTGAGCGGTCAGATCGCATAAGAGCATCGGGTCGCATAGTGTGAGAACTAATAAATCGTGAGCTGTGAACCTTTACACCCTGCGATTCTGTCGTGCAGTTTGAGCTAGAGCCAAGAGCAACGACTGAAAATATCGCACAGTTTATCCCAGGCCTTTTGCTGAGTTCAGACTGCACGATTGTAGCCCCGATTTTGACTCGCCGACAGGTTTTGAGAAATCGCAGACAAATGCCCGAAATCACAGGTGCGTGCCAATCACGCGAGTGACAATCACACAGTGTGAACTATCAAAGAAGCAATCTGAGAAAATCGCCGACGTGTCGCCGACACCCGTGAGATATTTGGTGCTAAATATCTGGACCTGTCGGTGATTCAGAGTCATGCCGTGTGAAATCTGTTCAGACTGAATAACATCGGCGATTACCTACAGCCAATGAGAGAGCATCATCCAGAGCTGCGGAAAGTTGGGGGAGGAGTTACAAAGGTATAGAAGGTAAATATCCTCCTCCATAATCTTCTTTTCATTGCAAATGAGAGCGCATGCAATTTGTATGACAAGCTTCTTTTGCTTGCTTTTTAATTTTTTTTATTCGTAATCATTTTTAATAATAATCCCAAACTCCGGTCTTGTACACGTGACCTTGTGTTGTTTCCATGTCACTTCTCGCGTGAGTTTGGCAGTGAGACAAAGTTATCGGCGATTCTTCCTCTTGTAAAGTCACGCAGTGTGAAACCCACTGTCACCGATCTATCATGCAGTGTGAACACAGCAGCGACTGAATGATACCCCAGATAGTCATGCAGTGTGAAAAGATTTGTGACGCGACTACTTTGAAAATCGAGCAGTCTGAACTCGGCCTTAGTTCATGAACAATAACTGGCCACTGATGCACAGCATGTTACATCTCAGAAAATGTTAACACAAACTTTTTATATTAGCATTTAATTCTCACCTTAAATCTCTAAAACCTACATTCTGTGACACAAAAACAGTATTATTTATACACTTAATATATTTGGGCATTTTGTCATGATACAGTGCTTGCTGTGAGGAAATCTTGAAGCGGAGCGATAGAAGTGGTGAAACAGTTGGAGTTCTGTTATCGCTAGAATATTGCACTCCTGAAAAGGCTCTCAGCCAATCAGATTTGTGAAGCAGGAAAAACTGAATATATATATATATATATATATATATATTTTTTTTTTTTCTTTTGATGATTCATAACAGCTTAAAATCTTCTGTGATGAAGACTAAAAGGAGATATGCTAAAGACCCCTTCATTCTATTACATAATTTAGTTCATATTAGCAAAGCTAACATTCCAGCAATGCCTGCAAGTGTCTTTCTGCTGCAGTTATTTGGGAGCTGTTTAATGCTACAAGTCGATTTACACTTGTTAATACACTAGTCTTGGAGAAAGGAATCTCTTTTGATCAAAGAGAGTGTGTGAGCCAAGTTTCCACCCCCACTGAAGCTGTGAAAGGCCTTGTCAGATAAGCTTGGCAGCACAGTCCAGCAGTCAGTCTCATAACATAAATACCAGTCAATAATGTTCAATACAAACAACCCAAGGAATACCAGCTCATTATACAGAGATATATGAAGTACCTCATCAAAAGCTTACACCATATGCGATAGTCAGAAAGAAAATGAACTATTTGCAAATGCAAGAGTTTTATAAACAAATGATTGACGGCAACCCTTTTGAGTTCTTTTAGCACGCCACAAAACATTGGAGCTTCACCGTAATGACCCAAAATTATATGTTTGGGTTGTAGCACATATTTTACAAAATATTGTTGAAGATTTTTTCTTTTCATTTTCATCAGCATTAGTGGAGCAAGACAAACTCAGGATTTTGCACAAATTACAATAATTCACAGACCTCGGCCATCATTATCGTCTCTGATCTACTGTAATTAGGTCTGATTACCCCACAGCTGGTGTCAGAAGATTTGTTTTTACTAAGCCAACACACAAACCCTGAAGTTGTAAACAGCTGATTTGAACTTTTAAAGCCAGTTCTGTTCACGATTATGAGTTATTTAACAGGACTATAAAACAGTCATTTAACAGGACTATAACAGCACAAAGCACAATACAAAAAGCAATGCAAACAATCAGTCAATATAATATAATATAATATAATTCAATAATAAATTAGTTTCAGATTTGGGTTTTGCCTATTCAAACCGTAGTTAAGAGGTGTAACCAACATGAAAACCACAGAGCCATCTATGACAACCAATTGTAAAGCTGAGAGAAGAAGGAACATTATTTAGAGCCGTTGCACACACACTGGCCAAAGCCATTTCAACCTTCTGGAATGTCCTGAAGAAGAAAGAAGCCACTGGTGTACTAACTAATAGACATCAAACAGGTAGACCAGGGAAACGACTGCAGTTGATGACAGAAACATTTTGTCAGCTAATTTAAAGAAAGATGCAACCAAATTGTGGGAGATCCTTCATCATGCAGCAAGACAACAAAGGAGACAAGTAAAATCTTCTTTAACACTATTAATGTCTTAATATTTGATTAAATTAATGTGTTCTTTCTAAATAAAAGTATTAATTTCTTAAAAAAAAAATATAAAAAATTGGCTCCAAACTTTTAAACATTAGTGTAAAAATCATTGGAAACACTTTATAATAACTACTTTTAACATTAACAAATATTATGACAATATTTAATGCTTAACCAATCATCATATCAGTAGAATCACAGCCGAACTGCTCACCCAAAGAATCTGGAAGTAAAGTTTCCTGTTGTGTGACGTCACGCAATATCATCTATATGTAAATAACCGTGGCACTGGCCCGCATACCGATGCGATATGTCCACCAGGTGATCGACTGGGATTCAGTCATTTGAATGTAGACTCAAATGATTCACATTCATAACTCTGAACTCATAAGAAAATCAAGTTCAACCCATCCATTTCAACTAATCTTCCACCTAGCTGGCATTCGACGCAGCGAATAGCATCCAACAGTCAATTTCAATTAGCTAGGAGAGGCTAAGCCCATCGCAGCACATGTTGTCAAGGATACACCGAGTCAAGCTGACAGCTAACACAAACAAGCTATTTCACCACAGTTTTAAAATGAGAGAGCTGTTTCAATGCAATGAAAAACTGGAGATTTCAGGTTGTGTTTACCCCAATCTGTCATCACTGCAACAGACAGTGAGTTTAATATTCATTGCATATATTTAGTATCAGAATATTCCTTAATTTAAATGAGAGTTTTCCCTGAGCTAGATGAAATTGATTTGATAGTTTTTTGTTTTTAAGATTATTCCAACACTGTCTCACGACCAATTCGTACGTATTCGGGGTTGGGTGTAGGTCATTCGTACAAATTGGCAACTTGGAAAATAAGTACAATTTAGCGAAAATCCTATGAATTCGTACAAATTTGTACCAATTAGCCACCTCGTAAAATATGTACGAATTGCCATGAGACTGGGTTGGATTATTCATGTAGCACAAAGTTTTTTTTTTGTTTTTTTTTTGCCATCATATTTTAAAGAGGATCTGGCTACAAATTCATTCTATCAGGCCTCTAGAATTTTTAATCAAGCAAACAAATGTATAAGTGAACATGACAGCAAGTCAGCATGTATTATTTTATTCTTCATTTGCATCAGCACGTTTGCACTTCTCATTCTCTCACCGTTGTCATGACAATCAAAGCATGTCTTGTATTCTGTCATGCAGAGTTGTGCAAAATTCAAAATTTAACAACTGGCTTCCTTTTAGTTAATGAGTTGGATTTAAACTGAACTGGCAACATGCCTCAGAAAGAGGAATTCATTGAATTATAATTTAAAGGAATTCAACACAGGTAACAGCATTATGGAAAAGGATGTGCTCCCTTTCTCTAAGTTTTCTCATTTAAAAGGCTCACAGCTGGAGTTCAAGTTACATTCTTAAAATTCATTTTAATTTCAATTTTGGTTCAAATTTTGAATCACATTCCTATGTGCTATGCCAATTTAAATTCAGATATTTTTTATCTAGATTATTTAATGAATGCAAGATTTAAAAGGAATCTGCACTTCAGATGTGGCTTCTGTACCACACCATCTAAGCACAAAAGTAAAACTTTGATTAATTACTTAAACGTGATACTATTTCTGGCTTGAAAGTCACTTTGAATTACGCGTCTGTGAAATGTATAACCCGCAGTAAATGCAAATTTAATTCTCTGTCCATGAGGGAAAATGGCCTCTAGCTGCTCACTGTAGCCACCCACTATGCATGTCTGATGTCACTGCGTTTATATCCAAATCCTTTCCACTTCTTTTCCAGACTGACCATATGGACAACAGATACACATGAGAAACCTCTCAAATAAGGTTTCATCAACAAGTCACGCAGAAAACAGAACAAAACGTTTGTTTTCAACGATACTTGAAGAGCCACAGGACCTCTCACTTGTTATAAGGATCAGATACATCCCTAAACCAATCAGTTTTTAATTTTTGATGCAGAGACTCAGCATACAGCATATTCTGTGAGAGTCAGTCTGAGCGTGATGCATTATATTTTCATTCTTTCAACCCATGCAGTATCTTCAACTCACTGATTCCAACAAATTTCCTCAAATGTCAATCAGAGAGTGCAGTGCATGATACAAGGAATAAAACGAAAGCGTTTGAACAACTCTAGCACTCGCTGTGCTATATAGAAAGAGAAGGAGAGAAACTGGTACAGCGCATATACTGTATGAAGCTTCTTTTCTGCACTATAATAACAGAGACTAGAAAGTATAAAAGGCCAAGACAGCAGGATGAAAGGAGAAACTAGACGAGGGTCGTCTCTTGGGTCGAAAAGGACAGGGGACATAATTACTGTAGCTCCTCTATTTGTTTGTTTTCTTTCTTTCTCATAAATATATGACTTATTTATAGTGCATCCAATGCATACAGAGCTCTTGTTCTGAAAAAACAATAAACCAGATATGCAGTGTGCAGTTTGAACTTACAGTAGCAGTTATGTTTTAAAAAACTTGTTTCCAAATTAAAATATGTATAAATAAAATGTTGGTAATTTCTAATCAACTGATACAATTGCTATGATAAGAACACAATGTGAATGTCTCTTCAGGTATTGTTAAAGACAGGCATTATTTAACTAATAAATTCAAAAAGCCTATTAGTAATTCCCAAAGGAACCCTTTAGGGCTGCCTACAAAATTGACGTCATGGCTGCATGGCTTTGAGATTATTTTGTGGAGGATTTACAAAAATCTGGGCTATGTGGCTCAAATAAAGATTCTAACATGATTATGGGCATGACTGACATTCTTTGTCATGTTACAAATCACATACCGTCGCCCAAGGCTTCTGCATTCATCAGCATTACCTCACTTAAACAGGCCTCTGCGATTTCAGCCATTTGAATTGAATGCAACCCTTGCTTTATAAGCAAAGTAGATGAATAAAGGTTTGTTAATCAATGACAGAGCCACATACTCTAGCCTCACAGAAGATGCTGTAAAACGAGGTATTGGGTAGGGTATCTTTACTTGCCCAATAAGGTGGCATTCATTTAATCATTTGAGCAAAACTTTAAGGTGTCATAATAGAGAGTAATTACCTAATTAGGTACTTAGTAGTAGCCATTGTACTTACATGAAATAACATGTACTTATCACGTAACTAAGTTATGGAACAGCCTGTAATTATGGTTTGTAATTATGTAGATGTAAAAGGCAGCTGCTGTTACACATATGTCTCAGCTACTTACACTTAAGTACAATATTGATACTGTTTATTTTAAGGAACTTATACCTGTGTAATATTATGTAAGTTTAGTGTAATTAGAAGGGTTACAGAAGGTTAAATTAATCTAAGGTGCAGCTAGATAAGGTACAGTATATACACGTGACAATTTTGGTTACATAAGTAGCTGTGTAACAGACTCGGTAGAAGCATACTACAGTACGTCTACATAATTACAAACTGTTCCATAACTTAGTTACATGATACTTACATATAGTTTTTTGTTCAGTGCAATGGCTACTACTAAGTACTTACTAGGTAATTATTCTGCCACAATATTAGCCCTCTTCAAAGTGCCCTACTCTGCACCTCTTGCTTATTCCCGCTAGTGTTGTATCATACAGCACTCAATGGAATGTAAGCCTGAATTCCTGTACTGTCCTTTTTTTCATCAACTGCACAGACTAAGCAAATGTGTTTGCTGTGTACAGACCGTTCTTCCCTGGGAACACAAGAACTAAAAGAAAAATCAATAGTGAAAGAAATTCTCTCCACGCCTGTCATCCCTGATTTGATGGATTTCAGAAGAGAAGGCAAATAAAGCAGCATTTCCGTCTCTCTCTTTACGCTCGTATTTCCAAGAATTCCATTTCTGTATTGATTCGCTTTCCTTATGTCTGCAGCCTCCTAGCTATTTCACAGGAGACTTATATTTTTGACTCTTATCTTCTCATCAGGACCGTGAAATGTGTCATGGATGAAATGCATATGAAGTCAGAGCAGGCTGGATATCATGTTATACATCACAAAGACAGAATCCGAAGCTGCTCGCACACACAATGCGCGCTCCAATGCGGTTGAGGAAGGAGTCCTGGCTTAGAAGCATCATGTAATAGACGTGGATCAGTAGTGGCACACCATCATTCCCCAGGGCCAGCGGCACACATGCTGGAACTGTGCACTCAGCAGAAGGGGAAATAAAGCATTAAATAAATCCTGCATCTCTGCTCTGTTCTCTCGGGCCAGATCAAGCGCTCCATCAGGGGAAATGTGAGAGGAGCAATATTGTAATAGGCTCCATTTTACACTAACCTGAGGAGACAAAAGTCATGGCAAAGGAAAGAGGTGGAGGCAGGCATGCATTACTTCTGCTGCTTCCCTCGAGCGCTCATGATTCACTCGGAGTGAGCCATTCACTGCAGCCGTACACTTAAGGCCACAGAACAGGTGCGCATCAGACAAGAAGACACGTATGGACTAGCAAAATAGACAATAGTTTAATCAGAGATATTGGTACTTTTAGCAGATTGCAGGTAGGAAGACTACGAGAGTAAGAAAAAAAATGTCATATTAATTAAAGATAAGGAAACCCACATACACCAAAATGGAAATAATTATATACAAATTATAAAAATGCATTTGTTGTTTATAAAATGAAATAAATGTAACTTTTTGTACAGGAGATAAAATCTGCAGGCTAATTTTGAATCGTATCAGTGCTCCACACAATCCTGTTTATTATTAAGCACCTGCTGTGGCTCATTTATCAAAGCAGCTCAGTAAGAAAAGTCAAGCCAACAATAACCTCTCCATAATCCTGCATCCCTCCACAGAGGGACAAAATAAAGCTGGCTATGAAAGCAGCCCATTATCCAGCCTGACTTCATACTGGCCCTAAGGGATATATCAGACAACAGTTCCCTCAATATATACAGAATATATGTCCACATAACAGGCTTTTACATCCAATAGAAACCATTGTTTTAAAAAGTTTGTGTTCACATTTTGGTTGATATACTAAGCAGTTTTCTGTGGTTTGTTATGGGATGGGGTCCAATTTAGTTTTGTATTTCTCAATGAAGTTTAGAGAATTACAGTCGCTTATGGGACAGTTGACCCCAAAATGACAATGCTGTCACCATTAACTCATCTTCATGTCATTCCAAATCTCTACGAATTTCCTTCTGCAGAGCACAAAATAAATTTTTAACTTTCAAACAACATCACAACAACACCATACCAACATACTGATCACACACACACATATATATATACATACATACAGTATATGCACAGTTAGGTCCATATACTGTATATGTGCGTGTGTGTTACCCTGGACCACAAAACCAATCTTAAGTCACTTGGATATATTTGTAGCAATGTCCAAAAATACATTACATCGGCCAAAATTATTGCATTTTGAAGAGGGCTTTGAATAAAGTAAAATGACTGATATTAGGTACATTTCCTACCGTAAATATGTTAAAACCACTGATCTATATATATATATATATATATATATATATATATGTTCTCTATTATAGATCAGTGGTTAAAACTAAATTCTTGATTAGTACTATGCATTGCTAAGAACTTCATTTGGACTACAGTACTTCAAAAGGTGATTAAAGTCCTATTAGGGAAAAAAAACAGTACAACAATGGAAAGTCTATTTATTCAGCTTTCAGATGATGTATATATATATATATATATAATTCGACAAGATATGATTCAAATCACTACTAAGATATTAAGTGTGTAGACAGCATTCTTACTATCCAAGACTTCAAAGGAGTAGCACATCTGTGTACGAAAGAACAGTGAATGGATGTGTTTTCCCAGAGTACATGCTGCGCTTTTTCATGTGATCACTTCAGTCAGGTGACAGGCTGATCTTCCACCCCCACACAACTGAGAAATGGTAGAAAACCTGATAGAAAGTGAAGTAGACCCCAGTTCCTTTTAAAAACAGAACAACAGGACGTATAAACTGCACATTATAGTTCAATCTTCTAACTTCCTGTAGCACCACGGCATTGGTTTTCTCCCATCATTGCAGTGACATATCTGTGTTACTCTGTGCTTGCCACAATAAATCAAAGTTAAAGGCAAGCTATATGTACATAGACAGATGCTGCTCTTTGTTCTGCTAAGATGATGCAAAGGTTTTCAAGCAGATTAAAACGTAGCGTAGCAAAATGATGCAAAAGTTCTTGGCATTCAGAGTCAGCAGGAGTCATTAATCTGAGCTAAACTCATCGTTTACACCCGCAAAATGACTAGTTTTACGCCAACTCACTTGACCTTTCTCACCAACACCAGTCATCAGGGGTTTAAATGTCACAGGCGAGCTGCTACAAAGGATCTAGCGGAGAGCAGCAGGAAACAGTCACTCTGACATGGATTCACATGTCTGTACAGCAACATGATGTACATGATTAACATCTGAATATAGGGGATAAAAACAGATGAAAGATTGAAAAAGATTGTACAAAATAGATACATTTGGGAATAATGGGAAAAGTTACACATAAAGCTTAATATAGATAGAGATATACCGCATATACTTTAATGAGTAGCACAATATTGTAATGTTACTTCAAGCACGCTGTGGGAAAAGTGAGCAGCAGACGGTTCTCAGCACATTGTGTTAATGTACATCTTATAAATGTAAAATAAACAGAATAGGAATTTCAACACATACCTTCACACAATCATATTTTGACTGAGATATACATTGTGGAATACACAATGAAAAACGGAGTTAAAGAGTTGTGCTTTCTATAAATATCATTTTAAAGCCTATTTATTTCACATTTTATAAATGTTGCATCATTGCAAAATTGCATTGAATTAAATGGAATTTTGGTGTGCATGTAAAGGTTTAACCAAAAAATATTATAATACATTTTTCAAGATATACATATATATATATATATATATATATATATATATATAAATAATCTCTGCAGATTTTTCATATTGGTTTTATATATATATATATATTATTCTTTCAATTAAGGAGCTAAGACACTATAAGACACTGAAGAACAAGTGAGTCACAAGTCATTAATGGTCTAATTTCTAATCCCTAAAATAAAGTGTAACAGACTTCACATTAAAGCAAATTACAAACGTAACCTGATTATTAAAACAGAAGTATAATGAAAATCTTTTTTTTACATCGTTTGCTCTTTTTGCAACAGAATCCCTCTCATTTATCCTACATTAGCAGTGTTAAAGCAGTCTCATTCTCTCAGTATTTTCTTCGCTTGGCCACATGGGTACCTGAGCCCATTGGGCTGGAACAGCAGTCTGACCGCGGTCACGCCCAGGGGAAGCGGTGACGGCATGGAACCATCTCTCACTGCACACCTGTCATGTGTTTCCCACCACTGGAGACAAAGAGACAGAAAGACACCGGCTGATAGAGGGAACAGAATTTGTTTGGAAAGAATAATACTGCATCAGCTAATGCAAAATCCAAAAGGGCGAATGACATATTACATTAATATAATATACCATTTGAGATAAGCAAGAGTACATATTAAGCAGTGGCAATATTTACAGTCCATTGTATGTTAAACTAAAATGACAAATTAAATGAGACGAGATTAAACGAGATTATCTGAACTGTAAAACTCATTAATTCTTTGTTAGGTGAATAATTAGATATTAAACGTGGCTGTACAGTGTTTCGCACTTGGCTTTAAAACACACCAGACACCTGAAAACAATGTGAACCTTAACAAATGCTACAGACAACTGGAACAAATGTGCTTTTCGCTTAAAAGGATATTTTAACACCACAGGCTCTCTCTGTTTTTCTCTTTTCCTCTCTCTGCAGATGGTCCATACACAGTCATGCTGGCTGGGTGACAAAGTGAGCTCATTTTCCAGGCTTCCTGGGAATGGCCAGCGGTGGATCCTGTTAGGAAGGGGGAAAGGGCATCACGTATGAGCACAAGACATAATCTCCCAACGCCTGTGACCTGGATCACATCATGCTTGTGTTGGCTGTGCACACTTCACTTCACTACAGCAATCAGAGAGCTGGAAATCAAATGGTGGAAAATGGAAATTGCAAATGGGCTTTTTTTTTCTTTGCTGGAGTGTCGTTATGAATAAAAGATCAGGGAATTATTCAGTCTTATGAGGGTTTATATATGTTTCATGTGAGTCTCTGTATTTGTTAGCATGCGTGTAAGAGCAAGTAGGTGCGTAAATAGAGGGAAGCGGGAGCTATTCTATTCAGTTCGTTCAGACATTCAGTTTATTTCAACAGACTGGTTCTATAAAGATTTAAAGGAGATTTACATAATTCATTCGGGTTCTGCAAAACTTTTTATGGATATAGATTTTCTGTTTATTCATTTGTTTGCTTTTATACTTTTATTTAGCAAGGACAAATTAATTTGTTCATAAATGACAGTGAAGAAATTCATAATGTTACAAAATAGCTCTGTTTTAAATTAAAACTCTGAAAATACAAAGTATTCAGAAAAATGTGTCACAATACAAATTAAAAAGAAAAAATCAGTTTTGCTGTCACATGAATAATTTAATAATTTGAAAACACACTAAATTAACGTGTTTTTATATATATATATATATATATATATATATAGGTAGTGGGTAGTGAATATAAATTCAGGTCTTGGTTAGCTGGAAATGTATGCATAATTTATGTGCATCAACTGTTTTAATATCAGCCATATTTTGCTCTTTTAAAGTGAATTAAAAAAAGTAAGTAAAATGCTCATTAATGTGTATTATTAAACGGTCTTGAATGCTGCCACATTAAATATAAGATGTTATCAGTGAAGACAGACTGATAACAAAGAGGAAGCCATTTTATTTTCAGTCTAAACTTCTTTTGGCATAGACGGGAGAGAAAGAGACAGAATGAAAAGGGATCCAGAAGGATGACACCAAGGACCTGCAGAGGGAGGCATTATGTAAAGTGGATAATAAAAGAGTTATATGAACAGCTGAGTATGTCTGATGTTTTTAAACGCACCATCTGAGACCTCTTAGCATAAAAACACATACGCTAGGTCTAGTTTATGAGCATGCTCACGGCAGCAGTCAGCCATAACATACCTTACACAGAACGCATAACTCTCACTTACCTAAAACATGAAGAGCTGGATGTATGCTTATTTATCAACCGGATGCCATGCATACATAATTTACACTAGAGTACGCGGATAATTGAGCCACAGCAAGCAGTGCAGACCCCTGCTAAAGACAGTACAACATACAGAAGCAGAATTACAGTAGGACAAGACACTTTAAAAATCAGTCCATTCATTCTCATCCATTTAGTTCTGTCACATTCACTCTGAAATTCTTGAAAAGGATCCGGGATAAAAAGCTTTAAGAGCTTATGACACATATTGAACTGCTCGTCATTTAAATGTGATTTTATGAGAGAGTAGAATTGCATGTGAAGATCCCATAGTTTTAATATGGAAATCTCAAGATAAACCTTTTGTCTGAATCTTTTTTTCCTCTCCCTTCGTCGAAATGTTGTTTAGAGGAAACCACATCAAAAAATGTGTGTTTTGATCTGAAGATCAGGTCTGTAGTAGAGTCTTTGATCATTTCCAAACCAAAACCTGAATGTTGACAAGAATTTCATTGCAATATGTTTTACAAGAAAATAACATTTCAGTCTTTCTACTTCAAAATGTAATCGCTTTGATTCAATGTGTTGCATGCTGTATCTTTATAATTAATTGCAAAATCTATTTCTGAGTCAAATTGGTTTTACAATATATTTGAAATGTATATAAATCATTCAAACAACAGCACACTGAGTTTCTATTTTGGGCCAAAACTTTCAGTATCATCCTTCTTGTTAACCATTTCAAAGGCTCGAGTGAACATGTTTGATTTTGTCTGATAAAATTATTATTACATCTGCCACTGTCAGTCACGGGATTTTCTATGTCTGTGTTCTCCTACAGAATCGAATGTTTGCCACTGGATGGACATGTTATTTGATGATATATAATTGGTGAGAGACAGATGGGATGGATTTACGCAACATCACACTTGTTCTCCTCAAGTTCAACATAATACAAAACAAACATGAACACCACTTGACAAGACAGACTGTATTAAAGCATATCCAGAACAATGGAAGTGAAATACTAGAGTAAACGCATCCATCTATCACTCCCTACAGCCGCGCCGGATGGAGAACATGCATCAAGTTCATTTAAAATTTCAACTAAAGCTGTTTTGCTAACAGTTGAGCAGTCAGCAGTTTTATTCTTTGAAGTGCTGCAGTTTTTTTTTTTTTTGCATATTGTTTACTGTCATTTGCATCCAAATAATTACCCCATCAGGACAACGGGAACAGTATCACAGCCTGGTTTAATTATTCTCTGTCGAGCCCAGCTTAGAATTTAAATTGCAGATTTAGGATTCCCTTGTTTGCGTCTGTGGAAAGCAGACATGCATTAAGTTTACATTACACACTCGCACAGCCTTCTGTCTATTCTCAAATGTCAACTTCTGTTTGTTAGATGACAGCCCCATCTCTGCTTAATATTCAAAGATAAACATGATCATTTTGTTTCTGGAAATCTAAGTGCTTCATACGTTTCTGGTTTTATGCACATAATCATCTGTAATTTCTGTATTCATCCTGATAGCATAATTAGCATGCTCTTTTCTGTTTGTGTGCTTTGTGAATGCATTGCTTAAATTGCAGTAGGCTACTTGTGTTAGTTTCTTTTTCCATGCGTCTTTGTCTCTATGTACTTTTTTACCAAAATGACTTGCATAAGTGAAATGAGGATTGTTTTCTACTGGTAAAGTAAGCTATTTTTGTTCTTGGTACATTTGTGGTCTTTATACAGGACTGGGAGTTTATACGCACTGCAGTAAGTGCTTCATTTTGCAGATGCACTTCACAGTGTCCACATGTTCAACAAAGCCAAAGTCAATCACAGAATGCAGAGCTGAAACACAGGATTAAACCAAATGCTCCAAATTCCACTGAGGCACTAACAAGCCGACTCACAATATGCCAAAACTGAGGCTCTGGTGTAATGTAGAAAGAGGTCACGATAATCACCAGTTCCTGGGAAAGAACAATTATATGTCTATTAATAAAGGTCCTATTAGTTAATGCATTATTTACAACTTACAATGAGAAATACATCAGTTTTAGGATTTAACCAGCTCTATGAAAAGTACAACTGCTTATTGTTCAGCCTGATTTTATGTTTAAACGTAAGTATTAATAATTATAAAATAAGTTTTTACTAATGCTAAAACGTACAATTTAGACATATTTTAATGTTTAAAATGTACAATTTAGACATATTTTAATGTTTAAAATGTAAAAATTGCTACGTAGTTTTTGTAAAAAAAAATTAAATACTTGCATATATCTTTTAGATTATTAGGTTTATGTATCAGGGCACTTTTTATTGTTTTTTTTTTGTTTGTTTTTTTTCCTGCATAAAAACTGGCAGTTTTTTATTATTTATCTTTTATTTATTATTATCTTTATTATTATACTTTTGTTATTGTAAGCAATTTAGATTTTTAGACTCCTTAACCTACCCCAAACATAAACCTACCCATTTCATAGCAGATATAAAATGCAACAGACCAAAATATGCAGGAAAATAACCATTTTCGTAACAACATAGTGTCACAATGCCGGCTGTAGTAACTCGCGCTCTCGCTTCCAGAACGGGCAGGCAGGACTCGCAGGCAGGACTGAACTTCAAACGTGAACATTTATTTAAAAAAGACCAGAACACAAAGGAAACCGCGATGAGCAAAGCA
>JAUCMS010015674.1:0-19553 GCA_032357445.1 Enteromius radiatus
ATTCCTAGTATGGGCAACCATACCTGGCCACATGTCACGTCCTTTCCTTTTCCTTTCCTTAAACCGCCAGTTATTTTATAATGTTTTTTCAACTTTTTCAACTTGGAGCAATGCAATAGATAGACAGATGATAGATAGATAGATAGCCAGACAGATAAAATCTTATTCATTTATTTTACTATTATTATAAAGTTATTTATATGCAGGTAAGTCCAAAATACATATTTTAGTAAAGAAAATGACAAACCATCCTTTTTTTATAAATAAAATTAAATAATTTTAAAAAACGCTACAAAAATAAAATGATTGTTTATTACTGAAAAAAGTATGAGTAAAAACAATTACAGCCAAATAAAACAAAGAAAAATAAAATAAGATAAAATATTAGGTTATACTTTATTCTGAGGTATATTCAGTTTGTATAAAGAAAATAAAGGCCTATTTCATATTTTTTTATTATTATTATTTTTATGCTATTTTCATGACAGAGAAGCATTTAAACCCCCATTTCCCAAATGATAGTAATGCAAAATTAAATATAATAAAGTATAATAATTGTATTATTCAGTGTTTAAAAAGTGCCAGTCCATCTACTTTTATGGAAAATTACAATTATTTTAATCAAATACAATTATTTGTGTTTTTATCTGTGTGTGTATGTGTGTGTATATAGACAACCTTCTTAACCCCTAAATAAAACAAGCAAAAAATAAATAAATAAATAATTACAAAGAACATGCAATTATTTTATTTTTCATGTTTCATCCACTGTATATTTATATATGTATCTAATTCAATATCAGTAATGTTAAATCATCATCATAAATAGACTCAAAAAACAACCTCACCCAATTAAAAACAGGTATTAAATGTGGTCAATTGAACTGGCTTAGGGTTGACCTTATTCTTCACTGACTTAAGAAGTAGTCAATCCAAATTAACTGCAATAATCATTTTGTTTTATTGTAGTATCGCATAATGTTAAAACAAATCCCGAATGCTTCCTTCCTTTCTCTCTCTCTCTCTCTTTGCTTCTCCTTCTGTCCTTGATGCCATTTCACTCAAGCCAAGCCAAAAAAAGCTACACAGAGCTATTTTAGCAACACAATGGCTTTTTTTTCATACAGCGCCACAACCTTTTGGCACATTATCCACGGGGGCCTGTGAGGTCATTCAAATAAGACCGTAAAGAACAGCACCCTTTCAGACGCTATAGTGATACGTCTTTGGATTTACACAGTTCGGCTTCACACATCTGCATATGAATGTACATTTCTAATAAAAAGCCTTCACGAGCGCAGACCTTTATTACCATGCTGCAAAACACCTCCACCGCAGTTTAATTAGTCCCATTACCCAGCATTCTCTCTGGCTGAGCATTGATAATACAGCGAATGCAAACGCTGTGTAATTGTATTGGAGGTCCTTGCTTGAAGCGGGGCGTCTGCGACACATTAAAACTGAAGCGGCGCACATACCCAACTCTCACAAACACTCCACTTGCTAATCTCCTGCCTGAGTTAGCACTTGTTATGTTGAGGGGAGAGTCAAATAGTATGGCCCACTGCCTCACAGACAAATGTGCCACATTAGCATTTGAATATGTATTGTATTCTAATCTCCTTTCACTCAAGCATATTTGAATATAAACCAATTTCCTTCCTGCCCATTCAGATTAGTCAGTTTGCATTGCGCCAAAGAACATGTTTAATATTCAGTATCAGATTTTCATATCTTGTAGGTTCATTGTGTGATATTGATATTTTATGCTATAATAGCTTTTTTTAGTGACTTCAGCGTACTCACTTGGCTTTGTCTGAAGGTCTTTTTTTTTACTCTGATATGAACCTGTCTTTGAAGCTGTCATAAACTTTGGAAGGATGTTGAGAAAAGTTTCAGCACGCTATATTTAATCTGAACTTTGAAGGCAGGTGTTAGCCGGGCTTCTTCAAAGGCCGGAGCTGATATTTTTTTGACATATGGTTTATTACAGAAGTATTATTAGCAGGGCTTTGCTGAACAAAACACCTGACCCTGAGTGTTAAATGTAGGCAGGTAATTGGAAGATAACGACAGAAACATAACTCGAAGGCGCATTTTTCTGCTGGCTTGTGCTCGCAAGCTGCACACAAACCATAGAGGGAACGGTGTAGTCTAAATCACAAACAAATAGCTCATATGAGCCAATTATTTAAAAAAAAAAAAAAAATTATGATTCAAAAACCCACTCACCATGTCATTTCAACGTCCTTATACGCAAATTTTAACTGTTTTGTCGAACCGTTTACACAGGATTCAAACCGTCCCTTTCTATAAGTGCAATGTCGTATCATGAAAGCTACCGAGTAAACCTTCCATCTATGAAAACACATAGATATGAAGCTAGATATGTGTGATGCTAATGTTCAAATGCATCAGTTTTCAAATCTCCCTGCGTATTAATATTGTCGTAGCATGATATTCTTCAAGTAATTGTGCGAAAAATTACACTTTATTAATCAAAACTCTGTAAATTGGTGTGAAAAGTAATATGAAAGGTGTCAGAGTTTTACTCTAGTGCTAATTTCTTTTGGAAACTGCAGTGATATGTACTTATCGGTACATATTTCGGGGCTCGCTTAAAGGTACGTTAATGCCATGAGACCGGATAGACCAAAGCAATCATTCAAAAATGCCCAAGAATCAACTGAATCACTTTGAATCAGTCTAATGAATATTGAATGGGCTTATTGAATCAATCATATATATATATATATATATATATGGCTTTTAGTCAGAATCCTTTTTTATTAAACTTAGTTATAAACTTAAATTTAAAAAAGAAATCTGGAAATGTACATCAGGACAGTGCCCTTCCATTGTGAAAGTGAGTCTTTCATGATCAAATACTGCTTGCATCTCCATTTATCAGCATTGCCCTTGTTTCAGGATGTGAAAACGTCTTGCGTGTGCTTCATGAAAGCCTTATGCCACTATAACAGGCTTCTAGAATTAGAGCTTTGTCACTCAAATGTTGAATAATTAGAGCTTTGTCAATCAAATATTGAATTTCTGGACTTGTTTTATTAAAGGACAGTATTCAAAGGAAAAAGAACATCCTGTCTCATCAGTGCCATTCTTTATAGCAAAGGACCCAAGCAGGTGGTGATCATTAGTCTCCGGGTTTGATGTTGCTTCTGGGAAGTGTCTACGTCATTGTGTCTTATCAAAGAGAAATGGAACAAGAGGCCACGGCTTCAGATGACCACAGCGGTGCTATTGTGGATCCGCTCACCTCTAACATAATTAGAGGTTAAGAGCTGTTAAAATGGCCCTTGACTCATTTGCTTCACCAGAGCTATCATTAAAGTATTTGAGTTCTGCACGGGAGAGCATCAACTCTCTGTTTCTCGCTAAGTGTGAAATCGTGAGAGTACAGTCTCACACTTTATCGCCATTAGCTTACTGGAGCTTCAGGATTCTGGAGGCTAAAATGTGATTAGAACAAACTGCTGGCTGTGATATTGTTTAACATGATGTACAGAATGTGTTCCTGTCAACATCCTTTGTTTTACCTGAAGCAATATTTCTAACTAATGATGGGATTGAGATTGGTTGATAGACATGTTGCTTCAGGAAAAACATAAAACAGCAGGAACATGTCTTGTTTGCGTAAATCACATTGTGCTTGAGATATGCCTGTTTTCTGTTTCATGATCGTAGGAGTGATCCTCATGAAAATTGTTAAGGAATGTTTAAATCATATTTGACCTAAAAATATTAGGTTATATATTTTTTATATATTCTTATTAATTTGGTATAAAAATAAAGCATTATTTTATTCTTAGTATTTTTTTAATGATAGTGAAGCATATTTAAACTCCCATCCTCTATTCTAAATAAAATAATTATTTTAATGATATAATTATTATTGCTTATGAATGAGAAGAACAATAATAATTAAGTTGTATATATTAAATATTTGAATTAATATCATTACATATGTAAAATATTCCAAAATAAAGCTTATTTTTAAACTTTTTATTATTATTATTTACTTTTCTTTATGAAGATTGAGCCTATTTAAATTTATTTTGCTCAATTATGGTTAATTGTTCCATTACATACTTTATTATAATTATTATCTACATTAGATATGCAAACAATTGTGAATTAATAAAAAAAACTCTTTGTGTGTGTGTGTATATATATATATAGGCCTATATATATTCATGAATATATAATAAATATATTTTGCATGAAGAAAATGCCTATTTAAGATTTATTATTTGATTTTTATTAATGTTGTATGACAGTTAAGTGTATTTAAACCCCAATTATTTCGTTTATTTATTTAATTTATTTTTTATTTAGTTTACTTTTTAAGAATGAAAATTATTTCACAATGCACAAAAAAAAAAACTACCTGAAAAAACGACCCAGCCATTTCTTTCAGATTAACCCTCAGCACTTTCCACTGACCTCAACGCTGAGCTTTGCATTCAGACCCACAAGTGAGGGAAGTGCCTGCAGTCAGCTGCGAGCAGCAGTCCGTGACAGGTTTCGTCCATGATTTGATGAAGCGCATCTCCAGAATGAATGGTGTCAGGTCATTACAATGACATATTCTATGGGTGGATTATCCTTTGTTTGTTTGAAAGGTGGCAAACAAAACAAACAGATCCTTATACATATTAAACAGTTTTATAACATTGTGTCTGGGACAGCGGGGACATCTAATTGCCGGGTTTGTTGTGATGTTGAGGCCTGTGCCAATCTGCCTGGTGCAAAAGGACAGATATCAAAGTGAACATGTGTCCAATGGCATGTGTGAGGGTGATTGTATCGATGTAAGCCCCGCGCGTTGAATTTCAAAGAGGGATGCGTTGAACCTGACTCCAGTCGTGGCGGGCTGACAGTGAAACGCTTCGGATTGAGAGTGGATACAATGTCAACATTCATTAGACAAGGCCCTAAATGAAATGGAGAGCTAATGGACTAGAAACTAAATGAAACTCTGGTCTGTGTGTGTGGAAAGCAGGATAAATTCATTCACTCGTCTGCTTTAACTGCTTTTCTGGATTTTTTTTAAATCTTGGCTAAGCAAACTTTGCGTCAAATATTAAAATAAGATTATACGTAATGAAATTTTAAAGCTAATAGGATCAATATAGCATATTATATTATGGCTCCTCTTTAAATTTCAAACACGGTGAAGCAGTATTGTTAAGTCTTAATTAATATTAAGCACAATACCTACAGTGACTTTGAATGATGAACACGAGAAAGTGTCTAGGAACTGTGGGTTCTGTCGATCTACTTCTGAGAAAGAGGCAAAAAGAAAGTCGTTCGCAGAAATAAGCTTTTATAGATGAAATACCAGGAGTAAGAGAGGAATCAAAGCTCGCTGGAACAAAGAAAGTCATAGTTTTCAAACAATTAGCCAGGCGGAGTCGACATAATGGGTACAACAGTCTGATGTTAAGAAATTGCGAAAACAAAGATCTTTTAGTAGAGTCTCTGGTAAAAGCCATTTAAAGCAGGTTTCATTTAAAAGTACTGTAATACCTAGAGTATTCATCTCAACATGTAGTCAATTTAGGGCCACATTTTCAAAAATGTAATGTTTAGGTTTAAAGGTATTGTTCACCCAAAAATGAAAATTCTGTCTTTAATGTTTTTGCTCATCTTCAGAACACAAGTCACACAAGTTATTCGTTTTTATTTTTTTATTTATTTAATAATATCTTTAATTTAATTAAATAACTTTTATTTAATTTTATTTAATATAATAATATCCTAGCATTTAAAGGGTTAGTTCACCCCAGAATAAATAAATTCAGTCATTAAATATTCACCCTCATGTCTTTCCGAACCCTTAAAACCTTTGTTTATCTTCTGAACACAAATTAAGATATTTTTAAGAAATCAGAGCGCTCTCTGACCCTCCATAGACAGCAACCGAAATGAAACGCAGTAAATAAACAGGTAAAACAGTCCATGTGACATTAGTGGCTCAGATTTCTTAAAAAATGTGTTCTGAAGATGAACAAAAGTCTTACAGATTCGGAACAACATTAATTTAAATTTTGGGGTGAACTAACCCTTTAAATATTTCTCTATAATATACTGTAGCAAACCTAAAAAAGCCTTGCTGAAAGTAAAAACCGATCATTCTTTTGACTGCGAAAATGTTGAAATTAAAATCATGAACTAGGCTATAGGTCAAACAGACCAGAAGCAGAAATGCGTTATGTTGAGATACATGTTTTTATTCAGATTAACGCTAACAACACATATGCTTACACACACACTCATTTTAAGATTTTAGATGGCAGTGGATGAGAGAGTCTGTAGATGCAGTATTTGTATTCCGAATGCTTTGGTCCAGTTGAATGAGCTCATGTTTTGTAATGATGATCGTAATAAGAGGCTGTGTGTTTTCATAAAGATATCCCATGAGCCCCATTATGGACATCAGACAGCTGCCGCCGCCACCTCTGTCCACCAGTTCCAGCATCTGCTACACACACACACACACACAGAAGCCAATACACACCATTCACTCACCTACAAAGGCAGACTTCCTGAGGAGCCAATAAGGGCCTCAAGTTTCACTTCTCACCTTGAAAAGGTGAAACAAACCCATTTGGCCACTGGGACATTGTACTCTTGTGCCAGTAACTGCGCCAGGTAAAGTTCATTTACATTTTTTCTCAGTAAAGTGAGAGGTCACCCATGAGTTACAATTCTGTCATCATTTATTTAGCCTAATGTTGTTTAGAAACTGTGTGGCTTCGTTTCTTCATTTCTGTTTTTGTTGAAGTCAATAGGGTCTCATTGCGGTATAAAATATTTTACAAAAGAAAAAAAAAGCCAATAGGTTTGGAACAAAGTAAAAGTAAAAAATTATGACCGAATTTTCTTATTTGGGTAGCCTAAACTATCACTTTAATTCATTTTCTCATAAAATACCACTTTGAAGTTCTTCCCAAAAATTGAAACAATGAAAAGTACATCAAGGAATAAATCATCATGTAAATGTGCAACAAAGGTTTACATAATACATATCAAGGAATATTCTACCATGTAAATTCACAAAACTGGTGCTAACAGGTTATATTTTGCCATTTTCTTTTCATTTTCCAGATAGCTTTTATAAAATAGTTTACTCGTTGATAATGCAAGCCATTAGAGTTATTTTAAATTTAACTATAAAATTATATTCTCTTCCACGAATATTGCTTAAAATAGCCTAAAATAAAGAAATGAATCATAAAGCACCCTTAAAAAATAATGCAGACGGGATTCATTTTTTACATTTTAAATAAAAACAAATCCTGGAATTGCTTTCTTAGTATATATTTTTGTAAATAGATTAAAAAAATATTATCATGTAAATTCACAACTCAAAACTTAAATTTTCTTTTGATTTTCCAGATCACTTTTATAAAATCACTTACTCTTTTTCTATTAAAATATTTATTTTAAATTTCATTATAATCATATATATACCACTGTTTCGGGGGTCAGTAAGATATTTCAAGGTTTTTAAAGATGTTTCTTCTGCTCATCAAGGCTGCATTTATTAGATTAAAAACAGAAAAAGGAATATTTCGAAATATTATTTCAACTTAAAATAACTGTTTTCAATGTGAATATATTTTAAAATGTATCAGTGTTATCAGTGTTGGAGACAGTTGAGCTGCTTAATAGGTTTTTTTTAGGATTCTTTGATCATTAAAAGGAGAAGCATTTATTTAAAATGCATATTAATTTTCAAAACTACAGTAGTTTACTGTTTCACTACTTTGGGATCAGTACATTTTTATTCTTTCTTCTTTGAAAGAAATGAATACCTTTATTAACCAAGGATCTATTAAATGAACAAAAAAGTCATAGCATAGATTTACATTGTAGAAATGTTTTATATTTGGTAAAAAATGTTTTTTACTTGCTATTCATCAAAGAATCCTAAGAATTTTTTTTTTTAAATCACAGGTTCCAAAAAATATATTTGGCTGCACAACTGTTTCCAACATTGACAATTCTAGTAATAAATCAGCATATTAGAATGATCTCTGAAAGGATCATGTGACACAGAAAACTTTGTATCACAGGAATAAATTACATTTTAAAATATATTCACTCAGAAAACAGGCTAACAACTACACACTATGCATCATTAGTTAAGCATTAGTAAATACTCAATTCATCCTTTATAAACCGTTGTTCCAACATTATTATGCATTAGTAAACAGTTTACAAGTGCATCTATAAATGCCTTGTGCTTGAGCATATATATAATGTTTAATAATTGTATTTTAATACTTTATTAATGATCAGCTTATCTTTTTTTTTTATTATTACGTAAAAAAAATTTAAGTGTACAGTTGTACGGTTTCATATTTTTTTTGTATCTTGACATGAATAGTTCCGCATCCCTCTGTGTTGTGTTTGTTTATTTGTTCTGTTATGAAGATAACTGAGCCTTTAAATCTCCTTTGTACATTTAGATATGCGTATAATCAAGAACAAGACATTTATAGCTGCATTTATAAACTGCTTACTAATGACTATTAATGTTGGAACAATGCTTTATAAAAGATTTCTTAAATTTCTAAAATTTCTTAATCATAGTCTAAAAGCAGTTTGGAAGTTTAAAAGAAGAGTTCAAAATGTAAGTTGTTTAATAAAGAAACAGGCTATGATTTCTTTTTAAATTCACTATAAAAAATATTTATAAATAATTTTCTTGCTGAAAAAATAGCTTAAAAATGCCATAAAACAAAGTTCATTATCAGTTATCATTTAAAATGCATCCACAATTTAATGCTAATTACATTCTAATCATTTTCTTCCCTATAATTTTCCTTAAAATCTTTATGAAACATATCAATAAAATATGCTATCATGTAAAATAGCCTTAAAACTAATGCCAGCAGGTCATCCCTTTTAAAAATTGCTTACTCTTTGTCTATTAAAAGATTTATATAAAAAAAAATCACCATACATTTTTTTTTCTTCACATTCCAAATTGCTTAAAACAGCCTAAAACAAAGAAATACAGCAAGGAATTGTTAATAGTTTAAAAGCACCTCAAAAAATCATGCCAACAGGGTTTATTTTACATTTTAACACAATTTTCTTTCCTAGAACTGCTTACTCACAGTCTATATCTTAATGAAATATATAAAGAAATTTGTAAAATGTTACCTTAAAACTCAAGCCAACAATTATATTATTAATATTTTGCCATTTTATGTCAATTTTTCAGAGTGCTTCACTTATTCATTATCTATTACGTATAATGAAATGTATTTTGAAAAGACATTAAGTCTGTTTTTTTGGCCCACCAGAGTAACACAACCACAAAGCCACAAAGTGATGTCAGCAAACCCCGCCAGACCCAGTCATTTGCCAAACATGTTAGCGGATAGCTTCATGTGTGCCAAACACAGGCAAGAATAGGAGGGAATGTTCTTCCACGTTCACCTAAAACTGACTAATCATGAGAAACCAAGATGACCCAAACCTGACTTCACTGATCTGTCGTTTTTTCCCTCGGAGGGCTCAAGATTAGGCTGAACAAATGGAGAGATTGTGCAAAAGAAACCCCATCTCCTTTCAAGCCAACTTTATTACATTGTGTTGTCATCCGATACCATGATTAGGACAATGACTCTCACTGTGAGACAGCTTATAGCTATACGAGACAGAAACGAATATCCTTAGTTTCCCACAAAAGCGGCCTTAAATGTTAGCAGACATCCAAACTCAGCAAGGGACATTTCTGTTTGCCTTTCTTTCCTGATTATTCAGAATAGATGGACCCCAACAATATGTCTGGCGTACAATGATCATCTCTAGTGCCCATTTAGCAAAGGAAAGAAAGAGCAGCTTGTTGATTAAAAAGCTTTTTACTTTAGACATGTCCTCCATTAATTCTATTCTAACGCTCCCGTCAAATCGTCTTGTCTGGAGGCTAATCACTA
The DNA here is from genome assembly GCA_032357445.1 of Enteromius radiatus. NCBI lineage: Eukaryota > Metazoa > Chordata > Actinopteri > Cypriniformes > Cyprinidae > Enteromius > Enteromius radiatus. The sequence goes on from JAUCMS010015674.1 coordinate 9,975, forward strand.
TGAATGGTCTGCAAACTCAAGCAGCCCAAAGAGAAGCTATTCATAACCGTTAGCAGCCTCAATAATAAAGCCTTCTAATGCTTTAATGGCTTTAGCTGTTGTGTAGCGGGATTCATTTTCCCTTTTAAAAGCAATTACGTTCACATACCCAAACAAAGGTGCGCAGTCTCTTTCGGAGCTGTTTACTGCGACGCCGAGCACAATAAACCTTATTTTGGGTGGCGTGCTAATTTAAAAACAGGAGATTGATTCATATGCTAGACTTTATAGCTTCCGTGAGCTTTCTGACAGATGCTAGCTCGATTTTAGCGTTGTTTAATATGTTACAACTAAGCTAAGCTAACGCCCAAGCCTGGGAAGTTTCGCCAGTTGACGGCGTGATTTTTTTTAACGAGCGCAGCCTCTCATTACTGTCAAGAACTAAAGAACAGTCTTCTCTGACCTAAAGGCGCTAATTTCGCAAACAGTGCATTTTTCACCAGTCAAGACCTCGCTCCTTTATCTTTTCTGTGGCATGCAGCAGATTTGAATCCGCCCCTAATTAGACAAAGCCCGTCTCCCTGAAAACTAGCTTCGTCCTGCGCGCCAAACTAGCGAAGACGTACGGTTGATAGCTTAAGTAATATTTTGCTGCAGAAGCTTGAAGTCAGTCATGAAAATTTGCAGACGGCACGTACAGTACATCACCTCTAGACTCTATTTGTCTTTAGTTTCTGTTACTGTCATCACCTCGCTCCTCCAGACATCTCAAGGGGACGCAGGCAGGTGCAGAGGGTCATTCATAGCAGTAATACTTTCTCATCCATTCTGACAGAGAAAAAGAGCTTTTTCGAGAAAGATCTAAAGAGCTCGTCTGTCCTCGAGCTGATAGCAGCAATTCAGACTGAGAAAAACTGAAACAAGGTAACTTTAATGTTACGGAAATATTAGGCTATTGGAAGTAGAAAAGAAAATAGGCTAGTCATTTTCACCCTCATCTCATTACTAACCTACAGGATTTTATTTTTTTCTTTAAAGCACAGAAGGAGATTGTTAGATGGACATTCATGCTGCTCTTTTTCAGCAAAGTGAGCAGTGACCACAGAGTGAGTATTATTCAAAATGTAGCATAAAAGTGGTTTGTATCATTATAAATCACTATATAAATCTTTTCATTCTTCTCACCTTCATTACTGAGTTTCTTAGGCTATATCAAAATCAAAAGAAGTCTGATAAATGCTATACATTACTGTTGAAATGTTGCATTCATATACAGTACTGTGCAAAAGTCTTAGGCCACTAGTTTTCACCAAAAAAATGGTTTTAAGTGGGTTATTTCTATCTTTTGCGGTAGTGTGTCAGTTGGAAATATCATCTTACATTTCCAAACATTATTTTTGTCATTAATAGTAATAATGCAGTGAGATTATTGTCTGCACAAGGAGTCTGAGAACAGCCAGTGCTCCACACAGAGATCTGATCTGGGGTGCGTTTCCCAAAAGCATGGTTAGCTTACTATGGTTGTAAGTTCCCTAGTTACCAGCATAGTAGTCTCAGCCTCAGACGTTACCTCAGTCAGCCTAACCCTAACCCTAACGCCCACGGAGCGTTGGCTAAACGTCTGATGCATATGGTACATTTAACTGGAAACCCTTCAAGAATGTCATCATATGATTGGTTGAATTTTATCAGATTTCCAGTGGACGTGATTGTCGCGTTTATTTTCGGTCCGCTGGGAAACAAAGCGCAGACGTGTGATTGCGGAAGAAAAACTGTTGTGTTTACATGAGTGACAATGAGCATTTATCAAGATCAACTAAACGTTGGATTCTCAAAAGTATGCGAGGTTCATGGCATAAACTCTTTAAGAGATGCCCAGAAGTATTCTATTATGGAAGATCAAGCAAAGTACCTAAGTTAACTGAGAAAGGGATATCAGCCGCGTCCGCGGGCAAACATGAAACAACAGATGCTGACATCGCAGCTGGCCGATTCAGTATTGTGTTCAGTTCTCCAGAATTGCTTGTGGAGAGATACGCTTCAAACAGATGTTTACCGCCAGCGTTTCATTGAGATTTTCCATGCTGACTGACTTGTTGCACACCGATTTGTTGTTGTGGGGACATTTCCACACCCTGAAATGTGACACTGAACGAAAAACAAACTGTGATTGGTTGTTTGACATGTCGGTTAAATGGCCTTATGGGCAGGCCTTGACCAAAGAAAGCCGCTATGAATTCCAGACCGTCAGTCTGAAGGTCTGGCTACACAAGACTACCAGCATTACTCTCTAACTCTCTCTAAATATATATAGCTTCCTTAATATTTCTGAAAGGTGGCAAGGGAGTCCATGGCATCGATATGCTTGAAATACTCTGGGTTAACAGACTCCACAAGGTTTCTTCATTGTGTTTTCATTGTGATGATAGGCTTTGAGACGGTTTATTCTCTGTGACATGAATGATTCAGACTGACCTACCATGTTTGAGCCAAATAACAAGGCTAGTTCTTACAGATTGCAGTACGAGCAAGAGTGGCAAATTATCTAAAGATCTGAATTCTGCTATAGCAGATCATCCGACTCATCGTCTCCGGCGTGTTCATTTCAGCTCATGCCTGATGACATTTCTCAACAAGCGTTCTTGTTCGAGGTAGATGGAGGATGAGTCACTGGAAGCATTTTTAAGCTCATAAATGCACTCTGCTCATCATCTGCAACTGATGAAGTCATAATTACAGAGCTCTCGCCGTGCAGCCGCCAGATATCATTCAGCATCACCTCCGTCCTCAGATGTCTGACTAACAGTCAGGCAAATGGAAAGAGATGCTGCACAGGCACAGTTACGAATCCATGTTCACAGATGGTCACAGCCTTCAAACACTTTGTGCAACATCAATCTTGTGGACGTGACATTTGGCCCCCTCTCGGCGCCTTACACAAAGGTTGCTTTTGAAAGATTACTTCGGAGAGTGATTTTCAGGAGAAGAGAACAACCTGGTGTATTTCGGTCCTGGAAAAAACCTCAGAAAGATTAAAAGCGGACTGCACCTGCACCTGCTATTGACACATTTTTGTACAGCATGATAAATGGATATCCTAGTTTTTCAGTTATTAACTGCATTAAAGAGTTTCTGTACCACTGAGCAGAGATCTTGTAGCTGGTCATTAGTGGTGCCTGCTAAAGCAAAGCATTGCTGTTACTTTTGCTCATACTTAGGGGATTTGAACAAATCTGTAACACTAAGCATTAAACATCGGTGCATACATTTTCCTGAATGCATAATGTCAAACAACTTGTTGAAGAAATGTGCCATTGCGCTCGGTTTTTATGCCTGGTGGATGATAAAATGGATAAAACTACCTTAGAGTTAGCCTGAAGAAGAGACACTTACATTTATTCATTCAGCAGACGCTTTTATCCAAAGAGACTTACAGATGAGCAGTTGGGGAACAGTGCCTTGCTCAAGGGTCTCACCTCAGTCGTGGTATTGAAGGTGGAGAGAGCACTGACTATTCATTTGCCCCACCCACAATCCCTGCCGGACCTGGGACTCGAACCAACAACCTTTGGGTTACAAGTCCAACTCCCTATCCATTAGGCCACGACTGCCAGAGACCTGAGCCAAGTCTACTCTGAATTTTTTTTTTTCAATTTTACACTATTTAACTGTAATTTACAAACAAGAAAATGTTAGTGTAAACCAGTAAATTCAACAACTCATACTGCTATTAAAATTTGTTTAGTACCTTCAACATACTGATAAGCATGTTGGTGGTAAAAGAGAAAGCTACTGTACATGAAGAGTCAAAGCTCATGAGCAGTCAAGTAGCTCATTCACGCAAACACAAAACACCATCATGGTAACACACATGAAATTTCATTAAACAACAGAAGATGTAACATAAAGCTCAAATGTACATAACTGATAACTAAAACCTATAAAAAAAAAAACATTATTTCAGCAATATACTTTCATGCTTGGAATTATGCAACTGTAAATTATACATTGATGTGTTCTATTTACTTCAAAAAATAACAGCATTCTACAATTAACAGCATTTTACTGTAAAATTATATTAAATGTCTGTTAGATGTTTTACCATTTTTCCTCATACTGTATATAGCACGGGAACTTACTGTTAACCTATTAACACTTTTTTTTCAGATTTTACAGTTAAAATTACACTTTTTTTTTTACATTGCAGAGTAGTGTTGTCACGGTACCAAAATTTCAGTATTGGGTACCGATACCAGTGAAAATCTACGGTTCTCGGTACCAAAGCAAAACACAAAAATTTGAATTGAACAACAAGCTATTTTTATTAATACCAAACAATAAATTAACAAACAGCCTGGTCTTCCTCAGCCTCAGCTTGCAGCTGTAAAAGGAAAATATAATATCCTCCAGTAAAACAATTTTATATGATTTTAACTTATGTCATTTTAACTTTTCAGTAAATAACAAACCTCAGCTTTTACAATACATTTAGATAAGATTACTTATATTAAGTGTATGATATCAATTTTACACAGCCAGAAACTGTATTATTAAAAACACTTAAAGCCTTACCAAACTATACAGGACTGTATTTGACTGGACTGGATTTCATAGCGTAGAACTGCTTTTCTGATGCACCGATTTTAAAGATACAAACATTAACCATACATTTGTTCTCTAACACACACATTTTGGCTACACAGGTCATTTAAAAGTCTCTAGTGTGTCTATTATGTCCAGTTTTAAACGCTATAGGAGCATTAAATAGTTAATAAAGAAACTTTATTCTGATACTGGCGTTAGCATTATGCTAACAATTAACTAAGCAAATTGCAATGTTTATTTCAATCCGACATTCAAATACTGTATATTTTTATAACAAAAGCGCTAAATATAAAATAAAATTAAAACTTACCTGCTTGAATTCTTTCATCAAATCTGGTCGCTAGCTCTCTGTGCTTTTATGAAGACGACGCAACTACGCAGTGCGAACCTTTCAGGCAGCGCAGCAAGTGCCGGTTTCACCCGGTACTTCAGAAATCCTGGTACCGTAACATTTTAATTTTTTCAGTACCGTCTTGGTACCGAAGTACCGGGTCTTTTGACAACACTAGTGCAGAGACAAAATACACTGTAAAAATAGCCATAAACTATTGTTACAGTAAAAACTTGTTAAATGATTAACAGTAAGTTCCTGTAAAGGGAAAAAACGTTACTTGACGTCCCCAGAATTCCCTGCATTGCATTTCAAGTTTTGTTTCTTTTGAGTTTTTCTTATAAGTTATGTTTTTAGGGTTTTATGCTACATCTAATGAAGTTAAATTAATGTTTATTGCATATTTCAGTTTGTCACCATGATGGTGCTTAGTGTTTGTGTGAATGACACTGAGCACCTTCTATATATGCTCATATATATAAAAGTTGCTTGTGATGGGTTTTGGTTTATCATATGACTTTCTCATTACCACCTGCATTTGTTTATCAGTGGATTTCATTGCCTTAATAGGTTGGTACATTAACATTATATCAGTAAATGAAATTACAGTATTTAACTGTAAATTTAACTTAAAACCAAAAATGTTGTTGCCATATTTTTTACAGTAGAATTCCAGCAGCCACAGCTGCCAGTTTTTCACCATAAATTTTACATACTCTTTTTTTACAATGAATGCTTAGAGATTTGAGAATAAGTTTACCTCTCTCTCTAACTCTCTAATACAAAATGGCGAAAAGTCCAACATTATGGTAATAGTGTCTATACTGTACTTCAGTTTGTGTTTACTTCAAGTATGACTTCAGCCATATTACTGTAAGGTAATCAAAAATCTCTGTTTACATGCTAGATTCTTTCAGAGTATTGTCTTAATCGTGGTAAAATCGTATTATTGTTGTTTACTATGTAAAGCATTCAGTCAGAGCAGAAGGAAGCAAGTTTTCTTCCAGGACAACGTTGTACGTGTTTTGATCTATACGCCCTTCACAAAGACTAATGTGTCCTTATTCCAGCCTTGCTGAAGCCCCAGTGGGTGTGAGGCAGTGTAGCTTGTAGACCACTCCAGGTCTCTGTCCAACCATTACGACCAGCTGGACTCATCAGAGAACACAACCTTACTCCAGACCTCTATGGTCCAATCCTTATGGTCTTTTGCAAACCTCGGCCAGGCTTTTCTTTGCTTTTCATCGAAGAAGGGCTTTTTCTAGCTTTGCACAACTTTGGCCCTGTATCTAACCGTCCTCTCCGTGCACTTCACCACAGCTGCCATTTGCCTTTTTTTTTTTGTATAGGTCACTTGATGCCATCCTATGGCTGTTGAGTGACATTCAAATGATTTGGCAGTCATCCCAATCAGTGGAGAGTCAGTAGTTATTTATTGATTCCAATTACTTTTGAGTCACGACTAGTGCAGTTTTTGCCATCCAGCTGGTCCTTTTTGCAAGAGGATAGTAAACACCACAGAATATATATATATATATATATATATATATATATAAAGAGAATAAGACAGAGAAAGAGAGACAGTAACAATGTAGAGAAAAAATTTTTCTAGATATATATGAGAATTTAGAAATATATGAAAACACATTTTGGTCTCTTGCACATTTCTCAAATTTTGAAAATAAATGTATTTATTTATAGTCTTTTAAAGGTAAATTCATCAAGACAAGACTGCTTTGCTGTTTTGTAGCACCATGCCAGCTCTGTTAGACATCCAATAAATCACCCGTGCGTTAACTGGCATGGACACTCATTCCTGGCAAGACATGAATTAAACCTAATACAGCGTGGATCAGCACCACCTGTTCTCTCAGAACAACAAGCCTTAGACCCAAAACTTATCGGTTTCCATTTCAAGAACAACACTTTACATAAAAACACTCTTAAACCACTATAAAACCACTTGGGGACTGACTTGGTTTGAAAAGAATGATACCATTCACTGATAATGTCAATTATCTTTGTAATTAAGTCACATTCACTGATTTAGCATAGTGACCCTTGCTACTCTTATAGTCCTAAACATACAAATGAATATAATGTCATTTGCATGCTTGCATAAATACATATTTAAGTAATAAATTGTTACGTTATATATTTAGCATGATGTAACGTTTCATAATTTTTCTCCTTATGACTTGTACTAAATCCATTTATGCCTAAATTTGGTTAAATATTTCAAATGCAGTAGAGCTGGTAAAAAAGATAATGTACAACCATCAATTACCTCTCAGCTATTGTAATATCTGGTATAATAATCATAAAACCACACTGTCTTAATCCTGTGAAATGCCAGTTTAAGAGACTTCCACAGCAGAAAGCTATTTCTAATGAAGTCTACTTTTAGATACAGCATTACTAAAAGAAATGAGAAGGACATTAAAAAAGCTTGTTAATCATTTATAATGTCTGAGACGTGTAAAAAAAAAAAAAAAAAAAAGTTTTTCCTAAAGGCAAATTTCCTCAAGTAATATGCTTTTAACATCCTTGCATTTTACAAGGATGTAGTTTATATTAAATTTTCTTCTATTGGTAGCAAGGGACAGCTTAAGGGTCAGCTCTATTGACGCGCTCTTTAAAAGCATTCTGTTTTATTTGTCCTTGGCTGATTTTAGGAAAAAAGAAGGGATTATTCTAAGAGATATTTCTCCGATATCACTACATACACCAGGAGTTTTGAAGGCTTATTGCAGGGCAGGTTCCTGCTTGTCAGCGACTTTGCCTCTGCTTTGTCAGTGATTGAATTTAGAGCCTTTAACACCCAGAATTTTATCAGGCCATTTATAACAAACGTCTGGAATGTCCCCAAGTTCAATCTAGACTTACCATTATTGATCAAAACACATGGCACATCTGAAATTGGATTGGTCATTTCTGAAGATATATTTTAAAAATTAGACTGAGTCTCTGTTTAATGCACTCTGCTTAGTTTTCAAGCATGATAAGATGCGAGGTATTTAAGCAATTCTTAGATCTTAAATTTGTATTTAGTTTATAATTATGCTTTAAATTTAAACCATAACAATTTAACTGAAGAAATCTATACTGGCACTGTAGATTAATAAAAAAACTATAAAGTGGGAGGCTAGTTTAAAATGTGAACCTAAAGCACCCTCTAGAGGCCTGGACAGTATTTATTATATTTTATCTTTTTTTTTCTTTAATATTTATTATTTAAAATATGTATTATAACATTTATACAGCATGTTCATTTATAGTATTATATATTTAAAATGAATTAATAACATCTAGTCTAATAGTATTCATATATTTTAATAAAATACAATTATTATATCTTTTTTATATATTTCTTTAAATATATGAAGTCAAAAACATTACACATCACGAACCAAGCCTTTTCCCTATGGGATTGCTTCAGCAGAGACAGTGCAGCAGTGCAGTTAGACGGTGGTTTTTAACTGGTTGGCAACTAGGGGGCCTCAAAACCTCAAAAAGTGAAAAAACAACAACACTTAAAAAGAAAGCATTTGAAGTATATTGTGCAACCTGAAACCTGAAAATCTGAACCATTAACATTTCTCACAAAAACGAATTAACTAAATTAATAAATAAGCAGATTTAAAATTCTCACAGACATATATATATACTTCTAGCAAAAGCAAAGAACGGGCTTTCTTTCTTGTAAAGCAACAGCAACATATATATATATATATATATATATATATTATTTTTTTTGTTTTTTTTTTTTGTTTGTTTGCTTCTGATATTTTTGACATTATCTGTAGAACAAAAGAGTGGTGCTTGACCTTAATCAGCAACTTGGTGTTTAATCCTTAAACAGTAATAATAGACACTTCAGTTTTGAAGTGCTTGGCCTGACCAATTTCTTTATTAGTACATTGCTATGATTATGTATTCAAATGAGCACACTGTAAGATGGTAATACTTATGGTAATGTGCTAAACCAAGAAAGACATTATCAAAAAATAAAAATAAAAAAATGTGCTCATAATAACTGGTTTAGCTGGTTTACTCAACTGAACATAAATCTAGGTCATGCAAAATTATTAATTTTGTAATTATTGTATTAAAATATAATCATCAATCGTGTATCTTTACTATTAAAGTGCCCCTATTATGCCTTTTCAAATATGATCTTTCATGCAGTGTGTCATGTAGCTGTATGTGAACATAAACAATCTGCAAAGTTGTGACGCCGACAGTGCATGCCCAGTGCCCAGTTTATTTGGACAGACTTGCTCCTCTGAACTTCTACCTGCAAGTATGATTAATAATTGAATTGTAATAATAATAATATAATTGTAGCGTGATCATATTTGTGTACATTATGTTGTGTAACAACCCTGCACATGTCTTGGTAAACTTATATTTCTATAGTTCTGTTTTTCAGCTGTGGGCCTAATGTAGTCTAAAAATTGTGATCGATGCAGCTTGACTGTCTGTCGGTCTCATTAGTTTAAGTAAGGAATAATTGACGACGGGCCATTGATTATTAGAAAAATAATGCACACCCGAGGTGGTGCGTCATGGCCGTTACACCTCGGTTGTGCATTATTTTTCTAATAATCAACGGTCCGGAGTCAATTATTCCGCTTATACTACGGTTGCCACACCTCAAGACA
>JAUCMS010015696.1:0-19550 GCA_032357445.1 Enteromius radiatus
TTCCCTGAAAATAATGCACACCTCAGAACGTTCGTCAGCCAATCAGATTCAAGCATTCAACGGCCCCGTAGTATAAAAACCTAATAAATGGTTAATTGTACATTCATATAAAATTTACAGGGGGAAAAAAAAATAACTGACATTCCCTGCATTGCATTTCAAATTTGTTTGAATTTGATGTTTTTCTTTGAAATAACTATGTTTTTTCTTAGTTTTTTTCTTATCAGTTATGTTTATTAGGGTTGTATGTAATTTGTTAAATTAATGTTTATTGCATATTTCAGTTACAAATATTATTTATTTCAGATACAAATATTTGTTGGTTTTAAAATCCGATATTCCAAAATATCTGCCGATATATATATATATATATATATATTTTTTATTTTAATAATTGGGTAATTGGTCGGGTTCTACTTAACCAACCACAGCTGCCATTTTTTTACCGTAAATTTTACTGATTTTTTTTTTTTTTTACAGTGTAGCTATAGCCAAAAAACATTATATGGGTGAATATGTTTAACATATTTTTTTTTTTTTTTTTTGCTAAAAATCATTAGGATATTAAGTAATCATGTTCCACGAAGACCCGTCTTCCACTGATGTATGGTTTGTTAGGATAGGGTAATATCTGGCTTTTTTTATTCAACTTTCAAATGATGTATACATCTCAATTTCCAATAATTGACCCTTATGACTAGTTTCGTGGTCCATGGCCACACTTGTTTTTAAAATAGTTAATTTAGGCCATCTAAGGTGTTGGTGACTCAGTAAAACAGCAGAAAAGAGCTTTAACTGTAACCTCTTCCTTCAAAAAATGCAGTTACCAGCACTTGAGTAAAGAAAGCATATACTGTACATGCAAGACAAGATGAATGCACATGGATACAGGAGATTTATCGAGGTCTTATGAAGCAAAACAACTAGTCTGTGCAAAAACTGAACAATATTACCTGTAATCCCTTTAAAATCCAGAAGTATGGTGTAATGGACTTACAGTGAAGGTTTTTTTGCACCGGAGCTGATGATCATGTTCTCCAGCGTGAACTCGTGCTTCAGAAGGAGCTAGAAAGTCACAAAGTGCGCTTGCCTTTGATTAGCGACCTGGAAATTGTGTACAAGCTTCAATATTTCTTTTCCATTCTGTGCCTTAGCTTTTCTTTGCTTTCAGTTTATTTCCAGGTTCAAATGGAACAGCCTCTTTGGACCCCGCTGTATGCCGGAGTGCATTTTAACTCCAATGATTCATGCATAAATGTTAATAACAATTACAAATGCGTTAATTTTCCTTTAAAATCTCCCTTCCTGGTCCCGCTAGACTGCCCTGTGCTATTTTATGATTATGGTCTCCTCCAGAGAACACTGACCCACTTAAATAGAGAATAATTTCCTGCCATCCTTGCTATCCCGGGCTCAAATTAATAGGGAACATTTTAGGCAGATAATCGCGTGTCCTTTTTCCTTATTAGTTTGTCAGACGTCTGCAGAACAGCTGTCAGAGGCGTGTGACGTGTTGCTCTAATGAAGCTGAGACGCTTACGCCAGCCAATTATTTAAATGACTGCACGGAAAGGCAATACATGAAATGCAGAAGTGACTTTGAATGTGTTTATTTTCAGAAGCGCAATATCCTTTGTTGCGCAGAACTGGGTCTCGTCGTATATCAGCTGTTGTTTGCGGTCGCTTCTTATTAGTCGTGAATACCTGTCGCGATCACGGCGTCCTGCTGTTACAGGGACTTTGGGAGTTGAAGAAGTTATTCCAGCACATAAAATCTTTCTGCTTTGGCTTTGGAGATGATTAATTATACATAAACCGTGTCAGGTATGACTCATGCATGCACTCACCTTATGATTAGAATTTGATGAGCATAATTTCCTGGACATGAGGAAGTTTTGGACTAATCTTGGACCTGAAAAGACCATCACTGAGAACATTGAAATGTTTACCAGTAATATTTGATCCTAAATTCTGAAGGGAAAAAAGATTTTAAAAATAGACTTTTAGAGATAAAACAAGTAAAAAAAAAAAAAAATATATATATATATATATATATAATTTATTTATTTATTTTTTAAAAGTCATTTTAGGGGAAAAGTGCAATTATAAGTTATTTAAATGTATATTAAAATTATTATTATTATTTGTATTATTTATTATTTATAATTATTTAATTATTATGTATTATTATTATTATTGCACATACACATGTAAAATAATGCAAATGTAATATGTATTATTAATCATAACTAATAACTTAAATGCATAATTACTATTACTACTACTACTAATAATCATAATAATAGTTATATTATTTATTTAATAATATATTTTTTTGCCTTGTGAAATTATTTTATTTTATTTAATCAAAAAGTATCCCCTCCATACTGATGTTTTTCTCTTTGATTTAAAAATAAATAAACAATAATAATAAAATTGTAAATATAAAATATAAAATTTTCATTAATATAATTACTTTTAATACAGTAAATACCTATATTTTTTCAATGCAACATGAACAAGCTGCATTACAGTAAAAAGTCTTTCTTTCTTTTTTTCATTGGGTTTTTTATTTGTGTTGTTTTGTTTGTCTCACATGCTGCTGGTTTTTCATGTCCTCTCATATTGCTCGGAGGTGGTGTTGGTTTGGTAAATGATATTTTAGGTCAGATGGTCACAACCACTTTTTTAGCAGTCTTGGTTTCAGAAGTATTTTTCCTATTCATTGTCTCCATAGCAATTATAAAACATTCTTCAGTAAAGAGTTTCCAGATTGATCACAATACAAGCACACAAGTGCAAAGATACAAGGCTTTTTAGGTCAAAATAAATCTCATGAAGCATTATGAATGATGTAATCAAATCTGCTCTACCATAGTTGGTTAATACATGTGTTTGATATCTGATTTTTTTATATATATATATACAAAAATCCAGCTGGGTAAAGAATGTGTATTTTTTACAATATGTAATATAAGAAAAGGTTGGAGCCTTTACAGCTTTGGAGAATCTGGAGAATCTCACAGAGCAAAAATGTTTTTGGGATAAATCTAAGGACAAGCTCTGCTCTTTGTGAATGCTGTCAGAGATGGTGGTCATTTTAGCCAACAAGCACAGAAAATATGAGGCGATCCTTCCTTGTTCTGGATATGATGTTTGAGCATGAACAGCTGCTATTGACCCGTCTTTCAGAATCAGCTTCTGTGCAAACGCTGTGTTGAACTGACCCTTGTTTACAAAGCAGTCCAGCATAAAACGATGTGCACCAATATATGACTTTTCAGCACACTTCCTTTCATAAATGAGATTCATCCACATTGTTCTCTGTGGCTCAGAAGTGTATTGTGATGTCACAATAGGGGGGAAACTGTGTTTTTAAACACTGCTTCTGATATATGCGGATTATATATATATATATATATATATAGGCTGTTTGTTACACACAGTGTGGACATGACTGTTCAAGCACCTTATAAAAGTGAATTTTGCATAAGTGGTACCCTAGAAAGAAAGAAAGAAAGAAAAATGAACACTTTATGGTTCATTAGATAACTGCATTAGTTAACATGAACTAAGAATGAACAATGCTACAGCATTTATTAATCTTAGTTAATGTCACTTTACGTATTTACTAATGCAATATTAAATCAAGTTTTGTTTGTTAACATTAGTTAATGCACCATGACCTAACATGAACAAACAATGAACGACTGTATTTTTATTGCCTAATATTAGCACAGATTAATAGTGTATTAAGTGTTGCGTTCATTGTTCGTTCCTGTTAATGAATACATTAACTAATGTTAACAAATGACACGTTATTGTGAAGTGTTAACAGAAATATTCATTACCGTAATGTAACTTATTAATATATTGAATGAAAATAAAGATGCATTTATTGTATTAAAGTGTAATTGTATTACAGCGCTCAGAATATAATGAAAATTCTTGAGAATAATGAAAATCATTTTTAAGTAGTTAAAAAGCTATTAGGAGTAGGATATGGATAATTTGGGCAGTGGGAGGGATGTGACATCTATTATTATATAATCTATAATAATAAAAAAGTTACACATTGCATTCACAGTTTTCTTTTATGTCTCTCTACATATATGCATACGATTTATGCGTTTGTGTGTGTTTGTGTGAAAAGAAAGAAAGACTTATTACTGTAATGCAGCTTGTTAATGTTGCATTGAAAAAAAAATGTTTATTTACTGTATTAAAAGTAATTATATTAATGAAAATTGTATATTTTATATTTACAATTTTATTTTTATTATTATTTATTTATTTATTTTTATTATTATTTTTTTTTTCATTTTTTTAAAATCAAAAAGAAAAACATTTATTTAATAATAAATTAATTAATTTTACAAGGCAAACAATTATATTATTAAATAATATAACTAGTATTATTATTATTAGTAGTATTAATAGTAATTATGCATTTAAGTTATTAGTTATGATTAATAATAAATATTACATTTGCATTATTTTACATGTGTGTATGTGTAATAATAATAGTAATACAAAATTAAATAATTATAAATAATAAAAATAATTTAATTTTAATATGAATTTAAATAACTTATAATTGTATTTTGTGCTTCACTGAGTGTGTGTGTGTGTGTGTGAGAGAGAGAGAGAGAGAGAGAGAGAGAGAGAAAAAAAATAAATAAATAATAATAATAATAGCACCAATAATAATAAATAGGCATTACATAAAGAATGCGAATGCTTTTACTTCCAGACTAGCTTTCCATTGTTTGTAAAAGGAATAGCTCACCTTAAAATGAAATGTCGGAAATGAACAGAAAATAATGTAAATAATGACAGCGTTTTCATTTTTAGCTGAAGTATTCCTTCAAAATGAGAGCGGTAGACATCATACTGATGAAGCTGAGCGTTTGCTGGCTGGAATCCTAATGAAACGAGAGCGCTGACCTCTGCCCTTCACTTCTGTTGTTGTTTTTCCTTCACGCTTGATGATTTTATTCCTCCGTTCCAGCCTTATACTTGCACAAACAAATAATAATTCCCTGTTTCTCTTCGAGTAATGACTGCTTTTGTCATCATATGCTGTGTGCTTGGATCTCAGAAATCACTGTTTCTCTTCTTTCTCTTCTTCTACAGAGATGTTGAAGGAGTTGAACCAGCAGCGGCGAGAGAAAGAGTTTACAGACCTGAAAATAATTGTTGAAGGCAAAGAGTTTGAAGTCCATCAAAATGTTCTAGCTTCCTGCAGCTTGTATTTCAAGGACATGGTGAAAAGGTTTGCTTTCCTCCCGTCCTTGATCTATTCTGTTCTTTTCGTAGGGTGCTTTTGTGTCGCCTCTTTTTCCCTCCCCGTCTCTTGCAGGTCTGAAGACATCGGTTCCCGTCACAGGGCCAGTAGCCATTCTGTCTGTCCCACCGACGAATGTATTTCACTGCTGCGAAAGGTCACGGCGTCGGCCGATCTGACCCTTTCATCTCCATTTCCTAAGTGTGCCGGTTTGCATTTTAATGGGCGGAGAAGTTCCATGACTGGGGCTTTTGGTTTTAAATGCTTTGTAAATGTCAAAACAAATGAAAGGCAGATTTTAGGGATGCGTCTGGCTCTGCTGTGCTCGTCTGTCTGCGTCGAGTGCTTCCACGGGATGTTTTAGTCGTCCCACTTCACCTTTTACCTGCTGTGACTCGCTCCGTATCTCGCAGCGCTCCGTCGAGATTAAGGGAGCTGTGCCGATCTCGTGTACGCTCGGGGGAAATTCTGTTTCTTCCCCGACTTTGCCGCCTCGTATCGATGCTGATCTCAGCAGTCGGGTGTCCCGGAGCCGTGAGACTAACTGGATGATGTTTACGAGCACAAACTGATAGCGAATCGTGTTTGCACACTGTTAACATATCCGGTGCCCTCCTGGTGAAATTTTTGCCGCATGTTTACCGTTAATTCGTATTTTTCGTACATGCTGTTGGCGGTAAAGTGTGCTGAAGCAAACCTTTAAAACTTCAAATGTTTATTTGCATGTGATTAGAGTCTAACTTTTGATGGGTAGCAGAAAGAAATAGTGGTAATGCGAAAATCGAGAGTTTTTCTTGACATATACATAAATATATAAATAGAAACATTTAAGTTTCTGTAAAGTTTGCATGCACTTTTTTATTGCGTTTATCACATTTGATACATCAGGCTTTCATGACTCATATAATATCGTAAGAATATAGACAAAAATATTATGTATGTGTGTATATACATATATATATATATATTTACAGGCTCAAACCTATGCAATTTGGTTAAGATGCTGATGTTATTATGGACAAAAAGATAAAATTTGTATGTTTTGAAATAGGAACATAAAATAAAATAAAAAATGTAGCCCCATTTTTTTATTTTTTTATGTTTTATATATAATTATTGCGATCTGTTTTCTGCACTAGATATTTTTAGACATGCTGTTAAGTATTTTTAACCCTGCAAAGCCTAACATATTAAATAATAGTCAATTTGTTGAATAGTTATTGTATTGAATTTTCAGCAATATATATATATATACATATATAAATATGTATAAAAAGACTGTATATGCATGTTATAGCAGGCTATTATGGCTCATATATAAGATGAAGTGATAATATAGAAGAAAAACGGCTCAATTTTATTTAGAGACTAAGTTAGTTAGTCGTCTCTTTATTTCTTCAGTAATGTCTTAGTAAGGTGATCCAAACATTAAATGCAATGCAATCCAATGATCATCGAGAAGTGAACAAATAAACATTTTTCAGAATCCCGACGATCATATTTGATACCTTTTAAACATGACTTTTCTAAAAAAAAAAAATATATATATATATGCATAATCAAGTAGTTGCTTCGGCCTAGTAAGTGTTCATCTTGAAATATTACTAATAATAATATAAAAGCTATTTCTTATGTAAAGACGAGTAAACCATGAGCTTTTTTTTTTTTTTTTTTGCCCATTTGCTCGTTTAAAAGCCTTAGAAAATTGCGTATGGCCTAGCAGGAGGCTTTATAGGGTTAATGTGTTGATCTAGCCCTCCCTCTCAACCTTGTTTGAATTACATCAGATTCATTAATTCAGGCCACTGAACACAGAACAAACAGATGCGAGTCGGCTTGGCATATAAAACTGCTGTATATTCTCGTCTGATGTATATTGTGATGCATCCACCCCAGCTTGTGTCGGGGAATCTCGGCTGGTTGATTGTGAATTTAGTCCAGGTCAAGCTGAACTATCTCGAGAGCGGCAGCAATGAAAACTGCATTAGGAGCAATAACTCAGAAGTTTGTTCTCAGTGAAGCACAAAATGTGCTGATACACCTCGCAAAGCGATTTGAGTTCCAGTGCCTCTGGAAGCACAGAAACTAGAGGCTCTGATGGGGAATCTCACACTCTCGTTAACATCTAGAGTCTCTTGTTTTAAAACGCAGAGGAAACTAGTGTTTCTGTAAAAACCTAGTGAGATACTAAGCAGCATCCTGACTGAACACATCACTCACACGCAACTCAAAAATTAATAGAATTGATTTTGATGATTTGTGCTTGCATTTATGCTTGGTTTATGCATTTTGTGTTTATTTATGCACATGTATTTATTTTGATGCAGCAGTTTTGTATTTATTTATTTTGGTTACACTTTTCTGTTTATGCATTTATTTATTATAAAATTTTTGTTTATAACATCATGCAATCATTAATTAATGTATACATTTATTCATATTTTTTCATATTCATGTTTTTTCTATTGATGCATTTCAGCTTTTTATATTCATGCACTTTTACAGTATTTATGCCATATACAGCACATGCATATATATATATATATATATGAATTTAAGGAAAATTAGAAATTACATTTATGCATGTTTATTTATGCATCAATTTATTTGCATTCATTGCAGTTGTTAATGCAATTATGAATTCATGTATGCATTAACATTTATTTATTTATAGATTTATGCACACATGCATATATTAATCTTAATAATATTATGCATATATTAATCTATTTATGCATTAATTTATTTGTATTTACTTATATATATATATATATATTTTTTTTTATTTTTTTTATTAATTAATTAATTAATTTATTTATTTATTATTATAATTTTTTTTTTACTGAGCTTGTCGGATTGCATTCTGGGAATGCAACCTAACATGCATTCAGGGATGGCATTTTGTAAACCAGCATAATCGTGCACATACGATTACGACTCTTTTGGTACCAGAACAAACCATACAAAGTCACATCATCGCTATTCAGACGAAAAATACATTAGCCCTGTGCAGTTGTTTATCTTTTCACAAAGTCGGAAATATGTAACCTTGTCAAGTGGTATTGAAGCAATACGATGCATCTGAACAGACAGTTCAATCCAGTTCAACCTCGCAGAGTTCAACTGGAAAGTTCAAGCTGACGTTTATGTGCCTTTATGTACATAGAGCTGTCTGTCGGCGGAAAATTCATGCTACATTAAATCGAGAGCCAACCGCTTTGTTCGGCGGAAGAAAATCAATGGCGTGTCATGATCCATAAAGCAGCAGCATACTAAACTGTTCAAAAAGCACTCTTGCATTATTAATTTCTCATGCATTTCTAGCGGGATCAAAATCTGAGCGCTCTTACACTATTTCAGCATGATTATTTGCTTGTTTACACTTCAGATGTGCTTTATTAAAAATGGACTTCAGTCTTTGAACTTTAAGGGGGAAAAGGGGCTATATGATGAATATCAAATCTGAATGAGACATTGATCTTAAAAATGATCCACGCATTGGCCTGTAATCTGAGATTAATATCCAAGATGTCTGGTGGCCCTTTAATGAGCGTATCAGGCTGTCGTTATCAGGGCGCCCGTCATTTATATCAGTCAAACGGGCCGTGTTTATCTAATCATCTATAAAGAACACCTGCTGTATTTGTCGCTCTCACAGAAAATGTGCATTAAAAAGTGATTCATCCATTTAGCAAATCATGCACTAAGTGGATCTGCGTTCGGATTTAATATATAGCCATTAACGCTGCCTCGTTTGCATCGATACAAGGCAACGCTGCTTATGAATATCACAATATCTCCAGAGATCCAGCCTGTACATCTGCTGGATTTTATTGAATATTTGTGCTTTGTTTCTGGCAGCGCATCCATCACGTTGCCACTTGCTGAATGTTTTCACGTATATATTAGCATAGACACTTCGTTATTAGCCTGAGACGGATAGCTGGCGTTGAAGAGCCCACTTTAGTTTGACAACTCTTGATTTGTTTTGTTCCATTAAAATGGACACTTAACTTCAAGTTCTAGTGGTTTGTAATTTTTAGCTGCTTTCGTTTGATCCTCTTAGCTTCTTAGGAAGAAGTAATATATACATCATCTAAAGTGTTTTTTTTTTTTTTTTAGAAATATTGTTAATATAGTTCATTGTCTGGAGGGTATAATCATAATAATTTTAATTTATGCACATGCATTTATTTTGGTTTCATTTTTGTTTCTGTATGCATCAATGCAATTATTTTTAGAATATTTATTTATTTGTAGAATTTATTTATTTACACATTAATTTATTGATGCATTTATTTATGCATATATGCTTTTTTTTTCCCCCAGCTGGTCTACTTTGAGGGTTTTACAATATTTTTATAGCTAAAGGACATGCAATCCTTTTGTAGGCTGATGTCATGATCAGCTAAAGCTAAATTATGCCTAAATCGTGGCTAGAAAAGTAGGTTCGCCACTTTAGCGTTTAAATAGCATGTTTGCGCTGAAGATTTGATGAAAGCAAATGTTGATTAAACTGTGCTGTGGTGTGTAATCAGGTATAATGTTGTGGGACAATCTGCATGCAATGTCAGCGAACACAGGAACAAAGCAAGCACTCACGTTTATAGATTTTTCAGCCCGCTCTTTCTCTCAAGGATGTAGGCAAATGAGTGTGCTCGACATTTCCTGGAAAATAGGAAAAATGGAAATTGTGTCTATTTTAGAGACCCCTGTCATTCTTAAAAGGTTTTCAGCCCCTTTGAGTGCTGTATTTTCATCGCTGTATTTTCCCAGTCTAATCAATATAATAGTCGTAGTCAGTGGATAAAAAGAAAAATTCTGATAACCGGTAAAAATGTTTTTCAGACATTTCATGTGTTTTACTGAAGGAAAAAGATATGGCCAAAAAGCTATTTTTTCTTGTTTGATTTATTCATCCATGCATGTGTTTATTTATGAATTTATTTATTTTCCATTTAATTTCTTTTTATTATTTATTTATTTATCAAATATTTATTTATGATTGCAAATATGTATGAAATATTTATATTTATTTTTATAATGCATGTATATATATATATTTTTTTTTTGCATGTATTTATTTATGGATTCATTTATAAGCATATGCATTATCATTTGTTTTATTTTTATAGATTTTTTTGAAAGATTTATTAATTCGTTTAAATTGCAATATTTTCTGGGATCTCAATAAAGAGTGCATGTGATGCTGCCTGAGAATTTATCCACAAGACCACATATCACATACATGTTATGCACCCTTTCATTCTTTAAACTCTTTTTTCCCCTCTTTGAGTGCCATACTTTCATCACTGTATGGTCCCAGTCGAATCAATATAATAGTGATAGTCTGTGGAGGTTTTTGATAACCATATAGATTTTAATATTGTTTTTTCCAGGCCAGACATGTGATCGTACTTGAGAATACAATTCTGGCCCGAAAGCTTTTTTTCTGAGCAGCAGTGTTTATGGAAGTAGTGCAAATGTGAGCTAATCTCAGGGACAGAGAGAGGGCTCGTTTTCTTTCCCACCTCTTAATGGTCGACTACTTTTTTTTTTTGCCTTTTCTTTCTTAATATTTCTCCTCCTCCACTTACACCTGACAGCAATAAACTTTGCATTTTTGTTTTTCTTTTCAGGAGTAACATTTCTTGATTTTTCAGCCACCTCCAGAGACACCCACCTCACCTCACCTCATACTCTGCCTTTTGCCTCCTCCAAGTCCAAGCTCTTATAACGACTAATGTCACCGTTCGTACGCAGAACTCTGTTTTGGCAGGTGTTTGAAAGTAAATCCACGTCCCAGTCATGGAAATGGTTCCTTTCCCTGTAGGATGGCTGCTGGTTCCCTGTGGCAGAACTGATTTTCTACCCCCTCCTTTCCTTCCCTGCTTACACCACGCTGTCTGTCTGTCTCTCTGTGTGTGTGTGTGTGTGTGTGTGTCACATGTAGCATGCATTTATCTGTTCTTATTTTGCAAATACCTAGATTTTTAAAGAAACAGTTCACCCAAAAATGAAAAATGCAAACGAGTTTGTTTCTTCATCAGTGTCTCATCAATGGATGCTCTGCAGTGAATGGGTGCCGTCAGAATGAGATTTCAAACAGCTGATAAAAACATCACAATAATCCACACCAGTTAACATCTGGAGAAGAAAAAAAGCTATGTGTTTGTAAGAAACAAATCCTTAAATAATTAAGTGGTTTTTAACTTCGAGCACTTGCTTCCATCCTCCATCCATAATATTGCTTTCTCCAGTGGAAAAAGTCATCTGGTTTGAATCAGGAGAGAAATCTGCACAGATCAAGCACTGTTTATGAGTGAAAACAACCCAAACAGCTCTAAACAAATTTGGCTGGACTTTGAAGTGAGAGGACTTTTCCACTGGAGAAAGCCTTATTATGGATTACAGATTATATTATTGTATTATTATGGATTACAGTATATTTTGACCAGAAGCAAAGGTTTAAAGTTCAAATATGTCAATGATGGATTTGTTTCTGACAAACATGCAGCTTTTGTCTTCTCCAGATGTTAATTGATGGCCTGGAGTGGTGTGGATTAGACTCTTATTCTGACGGCACCCATTTACTTCCATTGCTGAGACACTGATGCTATGCTGCATTTCTCCAAATCTGATGAAGAAACAAACTCATCTTTAAGCAACTTTTCATTTTTGGGTGAACTACACTCTGATTAAAGGAAAAGTCATCTCAGTTTTGGTGTAGCATGAAATTTCACCCATGCTTATGTGATCCATTTTAAAACGCAACTCGGTCAGCTGTTTGTCCTCTTGAAACACACACAAACACCCTTCACATTTTCTTACTTCAAAGCAGGTTTTTGCTTTTCTTTTCACAATTTCATTTGCTGCTTATAGTGACTCAGAAATTACACACCTCACCTTTAATGCATGTGTCTGGAGTAGAATAGGAAGCGTAAGCCGAAGCAGAAGCGAAGGTTATCATCATTATTTATTTCCACCTCGCTGCCATGTCTAAGCACTTGTTGGACGAGGTCGTCCATTAATGGAACATCATTATGAGCTTTTGTTTCTCCAGACACCTTTGTCTTTTCGCAGCGTCCCTGATAATTGAGCTTTATAGGTTTAGTGTCTGAAGGCACGCACCTAAACAATGGCAAAAGCAAAGCCAGAGTGCATCCGTCTGCCAATCAGCCCTTAGCAGATACGCTAAGCCAGCAGCCCTCTTCTAGACGGAGAGCAGCTCATCTCAGCAGCCAGGCAATCTGCACTCTCCATATGCCTTTAAACATGTATTATGCATGAAAATGCATAGCAGCTCACTCAAGTTTCCCCTCAAGCGCTGCTGTAGAGAAACGCATAGACTTGACTTTGAGTCACACTCGCTGAACAGCTTTAGTTGATGCTCTTCCAAATGAGTCCATCTCACTTTGCGCTGCTTGATAGGTTTTTAATTGTTTCTTAAAGGGGTGGTTCACTCAAAAATGAACCATTATTTAATCAGCCTTGTGTTGTTCCATACGCTGCTATTTTTCGGTGTAAAATTATTGTAAAATGTTTATGCAGTGATGTAGTAGTGGCCCTGTGACTCCAAAAAAGACCTTAAGAAACGCCTTAAAAATAGTCTATATTATATAAATATAAATATAGTTGTTTCTGTCTTTTTGTTAGCATTATTTGGTTTTCATTAAATTGCATATTTATTTTCTTTTTTTATTTTGTAGCATTTCTTGGAATAATATATATATATTTTTTTTATTTAAGTTTTCCATCTAATATTTGTATATCAGCTTTATTTCAGTTTACAGAAATAACAAAAGTCAAGTTGTTATACACTGAAAATAAAATAAAAAATCAATATTTTTAATCGGCTTTTATTTTTCATTTTCATAGCTAAAAATATAAATTAAAATGAAAAATAATTTTCAAAAAAGGAATTTTGTTCAATTAATTAAACTTTTTTTTTTTTGGTTTAGTTCTACTTTATTTCAGTTAGTAACTAGGGCGGGTTTTTTCTTTGTGTTTGTTTAAATTGTAAATGTTTTTTAATGTTTTTTTTTCAGCCTTATTTCAGTTAATGATTGCAATTTTTAATGAAATTTTTACATTTTAGTTTTAGTTGGGAAGAGGCCAATTTGTTATACACACACAAAAAAAACATCACTGCTAGTTCTGCAGGTTTAACCTTCTTCATCCTGTGTCCAGGTTATCTGGAGAGAACAGAAACGGTGAGAAGATGCAGCTGACAATGAGCAACATCAGTTCAGATGTTCTGGAGCTTCTCCTTGAGTTTGTTTACACCGGCTCGCTTATTATCGACTCGGCCAACGCTAAGACCTTACTGGAGGCGGCCAACAAGTTCCAGTTCAGCACTTTCTGCAAAGTCTGTGTCTCCTTCCTCGGTAAGAACCTGACAGATGAAACGTTTCCCCTGACATTTCACTAGTCGCTAAATTGCATGCATTTAATACAGCACTGCATGCATTCGTTTCCATTCCAAACATATTGCTCAGAAAAAAACAGTCATGCAAGTAACCTTGAGTAACGTTGTAAGAGGGCCTCAGGAAAGAAACGCTGCAGTAAATGCAGAATATGATTGTAGTTCCCAATCTCTCATGGACAAATTATGGTAATTGGGTTTCTAATGAGTTTGTTTTTGTAGGTACTCTAAAAACTTGGAGTAATTTACTGGAACTTCATGGAGAAGCCGTGAGGGAATACGCTCATTATTCATTCTGTCCGTGTCTCACTCTCTCTTTTTGGATTCTGTTTCCCCTTTCAGAGCTGGAGGCTTGTGTTATGTTGATTGACACATGAGCACAACACACACACGCTCTCTCACACACACACACACACGCTCTGCTGTGGACTGAAGTGAATCAGAAATACAGTTGCTCATTACAGCAGTTGTAATGACTTGCGCGCTTGTTGCGAATCAGACATCTTGACGCTTGATATGCGGTAATTTCTAGTAATCTGAATATGTGTCGTAATATTTCAGTCAGATATTGCACGAGGAGCCAGACTCCGAGGAGTCGATCCATACATATTTTAGCATGTAGATCCTGACGGGCGGCTCGGCACCATTCATGACTGAATTGAGAATGCGGTTTACATGTCAATTCATGGAGATGCTTGCAGGATGCTGGGTTATGATTTGAATTTGATCTAGATATTGAAATAGAATGATTGAATTCATGCTTGTAAAGCCACGTTCACACTAGCTGTCGCTGCATGTCGCTAGAGGCTGGCGATGAGGTCTCTAGTGGGCGTTCTCATCACTGGTTTCTAAGTAACGTCATTGTTGACAGCGAATCAGGTTTCTTGCCGCTAAATACAAACATTTTGGAGGCAAATGAGTGAATATAATATAAATATACACTGTCCTATTGGCGGTCGCTCCCGAAAGTCGCTCTTCATTTGCATAAAGTTGAGAGATTTTGAACTTTGTCGCGTCACTAGACACGCCCACATCTGGTCGCCAACGGTCGCTCACGGCCGCTGTCGCTCTTGTCGCCGGAAATCGCCAGCTCTCCATTGAAATGAATGGGATCGGGTTGCTTTTATATTTATATTTAAATGTATTTCTTAATATTTATTTATTATTATGCCTGTGTATATTATATTTCTATTTCTGTATATTTATAAATATTTATTTATTTATTATTGTAATTTATTTCTAAAAATAAATATTTTTCCACTTTCTGTTAATTTTTCTTTCTTCACTAAGCCTGTTATTTATATCATAAATGTGTAAATAAGAATAATTACACATTATTAGTCAGTGAAATATTTTAAATAGAACTAAAAGAATACATGTTCTAATTGTAGTTTTCACACAGACGCGCACACATCAAGATATCTCCGCATGAGAAGCTTTTATTAGACGGGAAAGGGTGTGGTCTTAAAAATAAAGGTGAAAGATGCAAACATTTCATTTTGCGGAAATGCATAATACTCAGGACAGTGTTATGCTGTATTATTGATTGCTAAGGGTGTTGCTCAGTGATACCAAAAGTAGAATGAGAACACAAGGACGCAAGATCGCTGAAGAAAGCATATTGAGAAACAGAAATCTCACTTGGCAGCCATCTTTGAAACACCTCCCAGGCATCCAAGTGCATCTCCTATCTCTTTGAGTGGGGAAACATCAAATTCTCCCAAACTGTTCACTAAGCTAACGATTAAATTTCATATTTAACCAATGAAATCTGACAACACCTCTGTAATAATTGCTCAAATAGCGTTATAAAAAGCTTATTTCTCAGGCCTGATCAGACAGTGTGCATGTGTACGTCTCAGAACGCTGTTTCTATAGCAACCGGAACTTCTAATGGCAGATGCGGATAAAAGACTTTACTCTTTTATTCAGAAGGCGGGGCTTACTGCAATTGATCGGCCATGTTAAGCATTGCAAGTGACACGTCTTGGGTATTCTATAGTCTTTGATGACACACAGTGTGCTCTGACCAATCTGACCAATCAGAATCCAGGAATGGAACTAATCGTTTTATAAAATTCATGAGTAGTAGAATGCATTGAACAGCACTAACTAGTGACAAAGTGAGTTTTTCCAGTAGATTTGACAGCGCTTAACTGAATTGAGTAATCAAAATGCTTTCTGACACTGCCGCGAATTATGCCCTTCTTACATTTGCTGTTGATAAGGCAGGTTGGAGGAATGTGAATAATGAGTTTAGCTTTACAATCAAAAAGTGCATGTCGGTGGCTTTGACAGCTCAGGTTTGTGCTTCTCTTCCCATGGACCCCTGGGATCCGGAGCTTATTAATCTATCAGCACCTCAACACCTATGAAATGACATTCTGTCCTTTAGGGATCCGCTGGAGTGCTCCGTCTACTTCAGTATACAAAGTTAGAAATGAAAAGTTGAAATGTGCAAGACTGACAAGAGACGCTCTTGTTAGCGTGACCGCTTCAGATAAGTGATATATGACACTTGAATGTGTATGAAAAGTGAACGCTCTCCAAAAGAGATTCTTCTTCAAGGTTTCATCAGCGGGAAAGAGTTTTGAGTTCTTACACTCAAGATGGTGCATTGAAATATTTGGTAATAGAAATCGAAGCCATTTACGCTTTCATAAGTGCATGTGCTTTCATTACACGTAATTGTGTTTTGAGTGCTGGGAGACGTGTTTCTTTTCACTTTAATCCAGAGCTTGTCATATACTGTACTGTACGCTTGATACAGGAAGAATAATGCTCACACCTGTAATTTTATCAATGTTTTAATAAAGTGCCCTTTTCAGTGTTGCCACGTCATACAATATATTATATATTTAGACAACTATTCAATTTTTTTTTTTTTTAATGCAGATTGCAGAAAGTCAGTTAATATATCAGAAATACACTTGAGATTTATAACATATTATTTTGTATTTATAAAAAATATTTATTTATATCAATTATTATTTATTGTGGAAAAAATATCTATTCTGCATTTATTTATAATTTTTTAAATAGTACTTAAAGAAAGTCTGTTAATTTATATATATTTAATAATGTTTATTTTATATTAATTTGGATTGATAAGTCATTTATTTATAACATTTTCATAATAATAAAATATAATATAATAAAAATATATTATATTTATTTTCATGTATTCTACATAAGCTTTTACCCATTGTATTATTTAGATACATTATATATAGAGGGGACAAGATCATACTTTCCTGTTAGTTTTAATAAATAAAAATGTGAAAAAAATAATCAAATAAATTCTCTTTTTTATTTTATTTCTGCTGTATCGAAAACATATCGAACCGTGACACCACTGTATCGTATTTTGTGAACCGTTACACCCCTAATATATATATATATATACACACACACACACATACTATACATTATATTATTTATTTACATATTTTATTATATTTATTTAATTAGTTTTATTATTTTTTCCTATGCATTACAAAAACAGTTTTATATTTATATATTTTTGTGTTAATATTGATTAATTGCATCCAAAATCAAAGTTTTGTGTACAGAATATATGTATCTGTGTTGTGCATATTTATTATGTATATACATATATATATATTCAGGAAAAAAATTGGTTAATATATTAAATATATTTATTTATAATATAAATAATATGAATATAAATGTAGACATGCAAATATTTGCAATATATGTATTGTTTTTATGTGTATTTATATATACAAAAATAAATATACACAGAACACACACATTTATGCAAACAAAAGCTTACTTTGGATCTGATTAATCACTGACTTGAAGGCAAAACTTCTGTTCGTATGAAGTAAGTGCAGGTTTAGTAGTGGTTTGTTCGTGCCCGATTGATTGTCTTTTCCCCCTAGCTGCTGGAGATATTAAACTCGCCACAGCAAACACTTGAGTTTAATCTTCCCAGCACCTCTCAGTGTTACTGTAGGTTCAAGGTTTGTTTCCCAGCTCATGTGTGTGTGTGTGTGTGTGTTGTAGAGAAACAGCTGACGGCTGCTAACTGTCTGGGAGTGTTGGCCATGGCTGAGGCGATGCAGTGCACCGAACTACACAACATGGCAAAGGCCTTCGCCCTGCAGAACTTCCCCGATGTGGCCGGCCAGGATGAGATCCTCAACATTTCCAAAGAAGACCTGGTCAGTTACATGTCCAACGACAGCCTGAACACGAAAGCAGAGGAGCTGGTCTACGAGACAGTCATCAAATGGATTAAAAAGGACCCCAGCAGCCGAGTTCAGGTAGGAGAGCAGAGTTAATCGAGCTGGTTTGGTTGGTGGTCATGTATAAATACACTAGAGCTGCTCCGTATTGATTCTGGAGATCTGGTTTCTTGCATAATGTCCCTCGGCAGAGAGGTTGTTCATCAAATGCAGTGCAAGGGAATTTGAATGCAGCTACTTCTCCTGAAGTTTTGGACCTTGTTTCGTGACCTTTTGTTTTTAAAACAAACACAATTAATCAGTGTTAGGTTTATCGCATTCAGTCTTTATTGTTGGTTTACTGCGGACATTCAGAGTATTTTAGACATCAAGTAGAAGTAGTATTATATTATATTATATTAATGTTGTCAAATGATTAATTGCTATTAATCGCATCCTGTATATATACACATACAGTGTATATATATATATACATATACAATAAATTTACATGCAGGCTATATATTTAGGTTATATTTAATATAGAAATATAAAGCATTTTTCTCTCACACACACACACACACATATATATATATATATATTAGGGGTCTAACGATCCGTCGTATCGTATTGAACCGTTCGGTACGAAGCTTCAGAAAAAAAAAAGAAAAAGAATAAACTATGTAAAATATAATGTTTTCAGTGCTACACTCAACAAGGCAGCACAAACGACGGGACAGGGGACCCGCGTCTGCTCCTCCCACCCCCAAAACAGACGAGAACCAGAAACACACCCATTACAAACAATCCCCGCGGCATTCAGGTAACGTTAGGCGTTTCCCTTTGCCATTTCAACCCAGCATCCAGCTGTTTAACCAGAGCTGCATCTTTCTGCTCCAACACACTAAAATAATGTTTGTATTGGCGTTAACAATACTTTAGCGTTAAATGTAACATAAGGGTACGTTCACGAAGCGCCTAAAAACGAGTGGAAAACGTGAGGCGCGTTGCTTCCTTCACCAATTTCAAAGCGCTTCGCGCTCGCGCACCTGTAGAGTTTGCTGTTACTAGGCAACCATGAGGGCGCTGTCACTTACAAAATCATTTCTGCTTTGGATTTTAAACTGCGCGGCTCTTTTGAAAATGAAGAGCCTGTGTGCGCAAAACGCGCAGCATGTGAACGACCCCTCAGCCTTTGGTGAAACATACACCACGAAATTAAATAGTGGATCTCTCCCCTGTCGTCTGCCCTCACACAGACTGTCCCGCAGGAAGAAACGGCGCCCTGGATGGCACGCACAGTCTACGAACATGGGACTCTCAGCTTTCACGATTTGAAATGGCTCAAATCTACTTTTTATTAAGTTTTAAATAATCAATAAATATCATCCAAGGCTGACTTTTCCAAAACACTTCTTTATTTGCTGCTAAGAAGAATCCCCAGAAGTTATGTGAAGTATAGCTCCATTGTTGTTCAAAGTAAAAGAAAAGGGGGAAAAACAAGATCATATTATGTTAGTTTTAATAAATAAAAATGTGGAGAAAAAAAAAAAACATCAAAGTTGTTCTCTTTTTTTATTGTATTTTTGCCGTATCGAAAACATACCGAACCCTGACACTACTGTATCATTTCGAACCGAACCGTGAT